>JANPWJ010001015.1:6878-33089 GCA_027406325.1 Blastocystis sp. subtype 2
ACTGTGGAAGAGAAGAGCGAGGAGGTGAAGCCTGTAGCACAAGAAGAGGTGGAGGAGGAGCCAGAAGGTGTGACGGACATGCCAGGAACACAGGAGGCGGAAACTGTGGAAGAGAAGAGCGAGGAGGTGAAGCCTGTAGCACAAGAAGAGGTGGAGGTGTCAGCAACACAAGAAGAGACTGAAACTGTGAAGGAAGAGAAGCCAGTAACCCAAGACTCAGAGAGCGATGAAGAGAAGCCCCCTACAGAGAGCGAACGGGAATCACCCGACGAGAAGAACGAGGCCACAACACCAACACGCTCTCCGGAGGAGGAAACACCTCAGAACCCATCCGATGATGAGCTTCCGCAAGAGAAACCATCTGAATTCAACGCGCCTTCGCTCCCGCCCGTTCCCGCCACATTCACTGTGACCAACGCCTCGCCTCTCTTTCCCGCCATCCTTCGCTCCCTTCTCGCCGCCGTCGACGCCAACGCCTGCTGGTCCGACACGCTCTCCGTGGTCCGAGCGGCATCCCAACTCTTCCACCACGACGTGAGTGTGATGTGCGTGGTGGCCACCCACATTCTCGCGCTCGTCGCCACCACCACACTGGACGACGAGTCTCACGTGCTCGCGTGTTTGAAGGAGCTGACGGCAGACAACCTGGTGCTAGCGCGCGGCGTGAGCGATACCTGCGTGAACGCTGTTATATCCGCAGTGAAGGAGAAGAATGGCGTGTGCTGTGGACAGTGTGTCGATGTCGTGCAAGCGCTATATCAGGACTGGGGCGACGACTCGTTCGTTGCCGATTTGGCCGCTGTTTACCTCCATGCCTTCTCCAGTGAAACTCCAACGAAACCCCTGTCTGAAGAGAACAAAGTGTTCGATCAAACGCTGTTGAAGAAATACGTGGCCAGTGTCGGCTGTCTCCAGCCGCGCCACCGACGCGTGTTCGTGGGCACGACGGGTCTGAATGTGGCGATGGTCGTTGCGCAGCTGGAGCCAGAGACGGAAGAAGACGTGGCGACGGCGGTGAGTGTGGCTGCGCTGTTGTATGACAACGGAGAGAAGGAGAAGATGGTGGACGTGGCGGTACACGTGTGTGCGGCTCTCAGAAAGCAGGCGAGCGGCGAGGGCGTGGAGAGGATGAAGACGCTGGTGCTCGCCGTGGCGACGGAGCAGGCGAAGGAGATGAAGAGCGTGTTGTCGAGGATGAAGAAGAGTGAGGTGAAGTTTGTTCAGGAGCTGCTGAGGAAGGCGATTGAGGAGAAGAAGAGCGAGGCGAAGAAGAGCAAGCGGAGAGCGGCGCACACACCCATCCGACTGGACGCGAATCGCTTCAAGTGACCTCTTTGTTGAACACAGGATTGTACTATTTGCGGCTTGTTGAACAAACACGGACTAGAAACTACCCTTGTACTGCTCCAGCGCCTTCGCATAGTCGCAAATGGGCTGTCGGTTCTCCTTCTTCACCTCCTTCAAGTGCTCCAAAAAGTCCGTGTACACGTCCTTGTTGATCACGTTGTGCACTCGCCAGCTCTCTTCGTACTCGTCCGCGTACACCGATCTACGCCTCACGCACTCCCCACACTCTCACGGCTTGTGCGGGATGTCGAAGCCGAAGCCCACCGTCAGCACCGCGAACACGTACCCTCGGTGCTCCAACTCGTCAATAAACTGTACCTTGTTGTATCCGTAGTTGATGAAGTGCTCGTTGTACATCGGGCTGCTCGCCGTGCGGCGCATCACCACGTACGGTTCCATGATCGCGTACGGAATGCAGGGAAGGGCTTGCACGGGGCGTTGCTCGCGCCACCACGCTGCGTCGACGAAGCGCTTCGAGTGAGCAAGATCTCCCGCCACTTACGTGCGTCGGCAGGAACGCGTTGGCGATCTGACAGACCTGCTTGTGCATGCACGCTAACAACTCCGTTTTCGACGACGGTAACTCCCCTTTTAACTGAGCAAAGCAGTCGGGCTGCGTCTTGCAGATCTCGCGCACTTTCGGCGTGAACTGAAAGGCGGGAAGCACGAAGGCGACGCGGTCGGCGTTGGCGGTGGCGGTGTCGATGCGCTGGAGACCCTCGTACAACCGGACTAGCCATGAGAGTTGGCGGGAAAAGGGACAGGAGGGCCAGAGGTCCATATCGAGATTGACGAAGTGAGATGTGCAGATGTTGTTGATGGCGAGGCGGCGAAGGGTGTTGATAGGGTAGATCGGGTTTTTGAGCGGGTCGCACTCGGTCACATTACGATTCAATTCCGAGTGCTATGTTATGAAATGGGAGGAACGCGTACCCAGTGGGGCTTGTACACACAGTTGTCCTTCGGGGAGAGCGGGCTGCGGTCGTCCACGAGGTAGAGCACAATGCGGATGCCATGGCCATCGAGAGAAGAAAGGAATGCTTCGACGGACGGAATCTCGGACCACAGCGTGAAAATGGATATCGAAATCGGACTACGCGTGACTCACAGACGCATCCCACACCCCGTCCATCGCTGGCGCATCTGAGGGAAGAAATGAAGCCGGTTCACTCTGTGCATAAAACCAAACAGCAAGCAATCACGAAGTGTGCGTCGTAATCGAGTAATCAGGAGTGCCCTCGTGAAGGACTAGGTTGGACTGAACAAAAACGCGTACACTCCGTCGCCTTGTATTCCGAGAATTGCTTCGTCTCGGAATCCCAGGCAATCTCGTAATGCTGCTGGCAGTACTCGTACAGCGCCGGATTCGGATTGCATTCACGGAAAACAGCAGGGTGATCCTTGATGTACTGCACGAGGGCTATCCATTGAGGAGGGACAGCGCGACTCACGTGAAGCATCCTTCTCCTCTTTCCGCAACGACTGCGTCTGCTGCACGTCGCTTTCCACTTCTGCTCATCAGTTACCGCGATAAACGGCATACCGCTCGTGTTACTGAAGTACGCAATATTCACAGTCCTCCCTTCGCTCGAAATGCTTCGGATCGTGCCCAAAAGATAGTTGGTTGAGAATATTGCAAAAAGGCAGAGAGAGCTACACTTTGACAACCCCGCCTGACTCCTACAAAAACAATACCGATTTGAACCCCGGAACAGCCATTGAGCGGAAAGCGTAAATGACAAAGCGAAGGATAAACACGAATGAAATGCGAACAAACACAACCGTCATCTATAGGGCAATTCCCTTGTTCTCCATCTCGTATAGAATCGAGTGCGCCGGGTGCCACATCTCCAGCAAGCAATCCTCCCCCACCGAAGCCAAGCTCCATTCGTCCTATCCATCAAACCAACATTTCCCTCCCACATTCGGATTCCACGTGACGTCGTTCACCGCCGCCTTGTGGCCTCCATGGATGAACAGCAGCTCCTCCGGAGCGTCGGGGTCTTCATCCTGCGTTCTCGTCGCTCCCACCTAATCATGACCCTTCCCTCGAAAACGCGTTCCTTGCTCAAATCCCATATGTAGACACGACGGTCCACACTGTGAGACTCCAACACGCACGCACTGAACGGATTCCAACTCAATCCCGTGACGGAGTCCAAATGACCCATCAGTGAATGCAACGGCTTTCCCGGATTTCGCTGATCCCAGAGCGCAATCGTGTGGTCCTTCGACGCTGTGGCGAACAAGTACCGCTCCACGGGGTTGAACGATATGGCGTTCACTTCTCGCGAGTGCGCTTGGAAAAAGAAGGCGCTGTGCGCCTCGCGGAGGTCGTAGAAGAACACATTGCAATCATCACCGCAGGCGGCGAGCGTGTTGCTGTCGTGGGGGTGCCATGCAACGCCCTATCCATGAGAAAGGGTAGGAACCAGCAACATTCACATTTCCTTTCTGTTCTGCGAATTCTCGCGTGGGCTGCACATTCGAAGGCGTTGTCGCGGACATGATGTCCCACACACAGACGGAGCGATCGTTACTGCCCGATGCAAGATACTCCTTGCGGATCATCGACCAATCGAGAGCGTGGCAGACGGCCTTGTGCGAGCGAAGCGTGTATTGCGGATGGGCGTCCGTGTTAAACGGAGACGATGGGTGTCGTGCGAGATCAAACAGAAACACACTGCCCGTGGCGTCAGTCGTCGCGATCAGATCGGAGACTTGAGGGCAGGAGCGCATTCTACTGTTGAGAGGATGGGCAACGCGAACTTCACAATCTCTCCAGGACTGTACACGCGATACACTGTGCTAAACCGCCCATCTACGCCATTTGTTTTGGTCTTGGCTACATGCTCATTTCAAAACGGATAACGCTACTCAGCCCCTCTTCGTCAAAGTTCTTCAAATCGACCTCGACGCGGGGATCGGGCACCTGCATGGACATTTGAATGATACAGTCATTTTGACAGTTTGGAGAAGTAGAGGACACGTAGAACCGCTCAATCGAGTAATCCTTCTTTGCTTCCCTATTTTCAACCGTATTTGGAGAGTACTACCGTTGGGTTCCAGCAATCCACTGAACGTTCCTGCAGTTGTACTCCAACTCTCGCAATTGCAGATAATCATAGCTATGATTCATGCACAGCGTGCAACCCCTAACAGATAAGGAGAATACTGAATCCATTCTGCGTAATCCTGTTTGACCTTATCCACAGGAGGCAGAGTCTGATCAAGCAACCCGATTACTAACAGTCATGGAAGGATTAATGTGAATACCTTGCTCAATCTCGGCCATCCCTTCTTGTTCGCGAGATAAATGAGGAGTGTACCGATAACGATATGCGTCCTAGTCCGTATTCTATCCATTCTCATTTTCTTGACCTATGAAGGGGATTATGATGTTATGGAATTCACTATTGAACTGGTTGCGATAGGACATTCACATGGATCTGTTTGCATGTCTTCGTGTTTGATTACCACTCGCTTGCGATAACGAATCCACAATCGGATAGTACAGACAGCAACAACTCATTTCCCTGACTATGAGCTTCATTCCCACAATACCCCGATTAACCCTCCCATTCATCCTATCATCTCTCCGTCCTTTAATCTCACCAAATCCACTCCCTTTCCATCATTCCCCATGACCCCACAATCCCAACTATTCCGGTATCACGGTATTCCTTTGTCAACTCGTATTTCATTCTCTTCCCACGCAAGGAGCATTCTGACTCTGGTTTGAGACAAGACTAGGATGAAGTTGGATGAGCTGCGTAATAACAAAGTCGTGGAGGATGAGACAACCCGTTTCATCCGAAACGCTCTTGAATGCAAGTTGCGTGTATCTCGCTCTTTTTCTATGCGTTTGATGGCTTAGGGTGACAAGGAGGCCTATGACATCATAAAGAAGCTGCTGACGAATCCTCAGGACACGGAAGCAGTGATATCGATGTCTGCGAGTATCGGCCATTGCATTAACCTGATTTGCAACAACGTCGAGCAGTTCTTCGATCTGGTGTCGATCGTTTTGCACATCCCCTTTCACGGCAATTACGAAATCGCGGTTGCTCTCACCGACTTTTCAAAGGCGCTTGCCTCCATCAGCAGTAGCTTCAACAAGCTGATTTTCAACATGCTGTTTCGGGAGATGATGGAGCTGGCTGTTCCAAATCACCCCGTGGAAGCGGAAAAGGTGCTAGGTGAGACAGTGGCCAGCGTGCTCACGATTAGATGAGCAGCTGCGATCCAAGTTGCTCCAGCTCATCCACGCAACGATCCAAGCCATTCTCCGCATTTCGCCGCTGAGCGGTCAGGTGTGCTTGACATGCTACAAGGAAAACTTCCCGTTCATCACGAAAGAGACCTATTTGCACAGACACGCCGTTTCGCAGTTGCTCCGCCTTCTTTCGTACGCGCCCGTGCTTCGGGAGCGCGGATTGACTCTCCTCGTGGAGAAGCTCATTTCCATCGACGTACTTCCCCCAGTCTCGCTGTAACCATCAGGTTGAAATCCTTGTGGACGACAACGACGACGATAGCACTGGCGATGCGCAATCTGAGGTACGCCTCGTCGTCTGTTGTGAAGGATAGGACGGACTGTCGGAAAAGCTCGACGAACTCCTGCTCCTCGTGTTCGAGTACATCGACACGCAGATTCAGGAGAATGCGGACAATGCGAAGATCCTCTTCCGCATTCTCCAGAAGGTGTTCGAGAAGAGCATCATGCTCACGCACCGCAGCAAATACACGCAATTCCTCCTTTTCTACATCTGCCATTTCGATCCCTCCTTCGTCGAGCGGTACCTCTTTCCCACTCCATTCACCCTAGTTTCGTTGGCAGACTGGTCGACTGGTACTGCTCCGAAGAGGCGCCGACCATCACGCGTCAGACCTGTTCGGCGTACTGCGCGTCCTTCATCTGCCGCGCCAACTTCGTGAGCGTCGACATCATTCGCAGCGTGCTGTACTTCTCGCTCACCTGGATCAACAAGTACATCGACATGTACGTTCAGTGATCCATGATCATCATCATAGCTACGAGACGCAAGAAAACCCGCTGAACCCCGGCGACCCGGGACACATCGTGTTCTACTCGCACATGCAGGCAGTGTGCTACATTCTGTGCTTCACCAGCAAACGCTTCGAGGACAGCAACAGCGTGGGGTTCCTGCGCAAGTGGGACTGGACGCGCATTCTGAACAGCCCGCTGGACCCGCTGCGCGTGGGCGACGAGGGCGGTGATCATGACTAGTACTGTATCCGGTCGATCGCGAGCGAGTTTATGCGAGTGTGTCGACGCCTGTGTCTGCTGAACGTGAGCGTGCTGAACAGTGATTATGCGCAATACCTGATCACTGCACAGATGAGTGAGCATGCCGACCACGGTGGAATCTGGGTGGGAGTGTGATGGGTAGATGGTGCGCACCGGTTTGAGATCGGGAGCGGATACAACCCGCTGGATTCGTTCTTCCCCTTCGACCCGTACCTGCTGCAGGCGAGCTCCAGGTATATCACGCCGCTGTACGTGAACTGGTCGGATGTAGTATGCGAGGAGGAGGAGAGCGAGGATGAGGATGAAGATGATGATTCCGACGAATTGGAGCTTTCGGATTCCGCGTCCTCGCTGAGCATGTCGATCGAGTCGCACGGCTCGTTGGAGTCGTCCACGCCCATCACAGTGCCCAAGAAACCGCGGGAAAAGAAGGGTGGCAAGGAGGAGGCCCACAGGCAGCGAGCGCTGTCCGTGTCGATGTTTTACGAGGAGGGGTCGATCGAGGTGCAGGAGACGCACGCTTTTGAGAGCAATCCGTTGTCGTACAATGATACTGAGGAGGAGGACGACAAGGACTTCCAGAAGCTGAGCTTTACGAGGACGAGAAAGATGAGTGACGCGGGTGGCTGGTAACTTTATTCCTTTCGTTTGTTTGTTGGGACCCCCTCTTTTGGTGTTGGCGGCGATTCAAATCGTTCCCATTCAAACTTGAGGAGAATGGGCAGGCATTCATCCATTTCTAGAAATACATGCTTGAAGAAGATGCTCGAGTATTACTGCTTCAAGCGCGAGCGAGACTATGTGAAAGGTGGCGCCCGGGTCTTTCGATATGACGTCTAGTCGTACTGGAAACGCTAGAGAAACTGAGTCTAGTCGTTCGGGAAGATACAACGGAGTGGACGCGTTTGGAGTTCTTTTCGGCATACACAGGAGTACTCGTTGTTGTTCGACAGTCACTCTATAGGTTGCATCGATTCTTGACGCTACGAATCCAAATCCGGCTGTGAGGGCTTTTCAGGAAATCGTGATGCTTCTCGTTTGCTTTTATCGTAGAAAAAGCACATAGAGAACGACGACTCCTTTGAGGAGTATAGCGCAATGGTTAACGTGTTGAGACTGGTGAGTCTGATCAGGAACAACCAATGCAGCTACGCGATGCGGCTACTCGTAGACGCGCTTCCGCCTTCCCGTTTCCCCTGGGAACGTGTGTGATGTGTAGAATTCACTTCCTTGGCTCTGAACGACATAATCGATAAACTCAAAGACTGCTTCGACGATGACGACAACTACGTTGACGCCCATATCTCCCTTCTCTTGAAATCGCCCAGCGTCCTTTCCCTCATCACCACCGTGTGCTCCTTCATCACAAAAACGGAAGTCTCTCTCCTCGGAGTTCCAACCCTCACCGATCCTACACATCCCGTGATGAACGATGAAACTCCCGCCCTCACCAACGAAACCACCCTTTTGCCCTCCGAAACCTCTCTGACCTTCAACGAGTCGAGCATCGCTGACGAACCATCGAATCTGAACGAGCCGAAGGCGCCCGTGAGCATTACCAACATCACCCGAGCGCTCACCCGACGAAAGCTGAACGAGGCGCACGAGAGCGCGAAGGAGGTGGCTGGCGGGAAAGCGTGTTGAGGAGTAGATTTCGTTCTCTTCGGATTCTGAGTCGGACGACGGCGAGAAGGAGCGAGACGCGATTCGAGAGGCGGCAAGGAAGTGAATATTGTTGTGGGAGTTTAGAGTTAGGAGAGAGACGATTGCGATTAAGGTGAAGAAGACGAAGCAGCAGACGCGCCGCCGCTGGACGTTGGAGGAGGACGAGCTTTTGATTTATGGAGTGCAGAAGTGGGGCGTGGGCAACTGGAGCCAGATTCGCAGCAGCATGCACATCACTGGTCGGAGCAATGTGAACCTGAAGGACCGATGGAGAACGCTGAAGAACCAGGGTCGTGTGACGGACTAATGCACTTGTTTCACTAGACGGAGTAATGCACTTGTTTCGGTACAAACACGCAATGTAAACAGCTTCACAATCAGAAGACCCACCGCCACGATAACGAAAATGAGGACCATGTCCATGCAGAACTTGTCTCCGCCTCGGGTCTTCTGCAGCGTGGAGTGCATTTTCTGCTGCACCTTCTGCATGTGCTCGTTTGTCCGATCCACCGTCGTTTCGACTTCGTCCAACATTTTATTTTGCTTCGCGATTTCGTCGCCCATGCCCTCGGCCATTCCCTGCAAATCATCAATTCCAGAGCTGATCATCTCCAGAATCTGGTCCACCTCCTGCTGATTCTTTTCAATCTGCACCAGGCCCTGCTGCTGGGACTCCGTCAGGTCCGGACCTCCTCCCACAGCCATTTCCACTTCACCGAACAGCTCCTTCTTCTTTTCCTGCGTGCCCTGCTCAGCCTCAGGCTTTTTGATCTCAAACGAGGTTGTTTCGGCAAAACCAATAGTCGTGTCGAGCGTCATCGCCTTCTGTCCCTCCTCGCTCTTTTCCTGCACCTGCTTAATCTGGGCCTGGATGGCCGCAAGCGCGTCCAAGCGATCCTTCAGCTCTTCAGGGGATAGCTTTCTCTACGACCATTAGGCTTCAACGCGCAAAAGCGGTCCTACGATGCGCTTCTTTTTGTCCTTTTCATATTTCTCCTTCAGCTTCTCGTAGTTGCCAGCGATATCCTTCAACTTCTTAAACACAGACGCGTTCACCTCGATCACCTTCCTGCGATTCGCACCACGCTCGGTCAGCTCATTTCGCTTTTCGATCAGCTACGACGTCAGACTCCAAGCCGTTTTCCGCCCTACGTCCTTCACTTCAGAAATCTGATTCAAAATCTTCGACTGCAACGCCTGGAATCCCTTTTCGTCTTCTTCAACAGTCACGCCCTCGGGAATGTCCAAATGGAGGTCTTCTTGCATAAATCGCAATCGGTCGAGCAGGGTTCCAACTTCCTTTTCCATTGCACTCTATCGGTTATGCCGTTTTTGCTTATGATGCTGTCCAAGATTTGTCGGTTCCCGCGGGAATTCTCCAATGTGAGAGTGTTCACGGAAACGAGATGAGAGGAGAGTATGAGAATGTGGGGGAGTGTATAAGGATTACGGTGATACAATCTGGCTTCGACTTGATGATTGTGAGTCTTCGGAGCTTCGCGGTGGGCATAACGATTTGTGTCTTTTCTTGCTGTGGGTCCAGCGTTCAAGCGAAGTGTGACTCCCGAAGTGGTTAAGGAACAAAGAGGGGAACGGGGTTTAGAAAGCAACTGTCGGAGACAATCAGAGACATCTACTCGTGAGAGAAGGAGGGAGGGAACACTGTTCATTGTAACGTCATCCTTGTAGACGAACGCGAGCATCATATCCACATTGACAAGGTTGGGAATATCTATTCATCACATTACGCTTCTCTACTATTACTCTCAACAACGATGTGATGAGGGTCAATGAACGCACCCAGCGCCCCATTCGTGAGTGAAGTGAGCTTTGGCAGATCTACTCAATCACGTTATCCAACAAGAAACACTTCGCATGATCAGCGTGCTTTCGTCATGGTCTTTGAAGGAGAATGCAGCGTAGTCCAGTTCAATCGATTCCAGTTCCGGCAAGTCTATTCAATCACTCACACGAATCGCCCTCACTCTCGAACACCACGCGAGTGCAGCAGGAGAACGCACAGGCACCGAACTTCAGACACTTGAGCGAAGGCAGGTCTGTTCATCATCCAAGAAGCCACACAACAACTCCTCAACTCCAGCGATGCGCAAAAGAAGCTGTTACATCCCTCCATCACGCCTCCAATATCAATCACCTCCAACGCCTCCACGTCTTCGATCTCACACATAGAAAACTCCTTGAAAGAACCACTTCCGACCCTCCACTCTCTCAACCTCCGACAGTGCTTCAAATAGAACTCACCTCCACTCATCCCACTCACGAAGCTATCAGAGCCCACCAACACACTCACCAACTCCTCCAACCCAGTCAACCTCAATACAGTCACATGCCGAAAGCACCCGTTTCCAACGACAACCGATCGGAGAAGCGGCATCACACTCAGATCCAGTACGCCCCACTCCTCTCCATTGCAGCAGGCATCGCTAACTACCCACTCCTCAATGTGGTTGTGAAGCGGCTCCACTTCCGAACTCATCACAACTCGCGTCTCCAACTGCCTGTCATCCAGCCACTCGCCCCTGTACACCACATCTCCCTTTCGGTCATACTGAACACCGCGGCCCCATCTGGCCCCATCACACCAGCATCCTTCATACTCAATTTGGGATATATCACTATAGTAATGGACTCCATAGCACACATTCAGTTCCCCAACCCGAAAGCCCTCATACACCTTCTGGTTATTTCTGTCGTACAGTACACCCCAACCACACGGTTTGTTCTTCAGTACAGTACCTTCCCAACGATCTCCTTCACTACTCAAATCTACAATCTGATTGTACTCTAATCCACTTAGATCCACTCCTTCCACCTCCAGCAACTCTCTTCTATCAACAGCCACCGCTATCAAGCCACTCACGCCTTTCTCTATCAATATGTTATTCCCCTTATCCTCTAGACCATTCTTGTAGGCAAGTTTACCCTTCTCGCTCTTCACTAGCAATAGCGCTTTCCTTTCGTCAAAATCCATGCTATTTGCGCTACTCATTCATCAGCTATTCGAATCGTATAAGAGCTCCAACAAACAAATCAAACACTGTAAAACGCGTCACGAAACGCCACATACTTACACAACTCCTCCTTCTTCAATGATGGCTTCACTGTCTTCAGCGCCCTCAACACCACTTCCTCTCTCACTCCACCACTCTCTCTCACTCTCTCACTCTCTCTCACTCCATCACTCTCCTCTCTCAAACACATATACACACTCTCTCGACACACATTCTCGATATCCGCGCCAGAGAAACCATCACTCAACTCACTCCACCTCAATACATCGCCCTCCAATCCATACTTCTTCTTGTACACACTGAATATCGACTCGCGACCCTTCGCGTCGGGCGGCGGAATGTAACTAACTCTCAACACACACAACATCACTCACATCAACTTGTCGAAACGACCAGGACGCAACAAAGCGTCGTCAATCATCTCGGGACGGTTCGTCGCCCCAACCACCAACACACCCCCACCACACTCCACACCATCCATCTCCGTCAGAAACGTCGCCATCACACGCGACTGTACCACGTCGTCGCCTCCACTCACACTTCGCTTACACACCAACGCGTCGATCTCGTCCAGAAACACGATCGACGGTGCCGCCGCTCGAGCACGCGCGAACAGTGACCGAATTCGGTACTATTTCTCAACACACACAACCACACACACCTCAGACTCGCCCACGTACGGCGAGAAGATCTGCGACGTGTTCATCGTCCAGAACGACGTGTGCGCCTCACTCGCCAACGCGCGCGCCAACGTCGTCTTCGCACAACCCGGCGGACCATACAACAGAATCCCGTGGGGAGCCCCCAACCCGAAACGACGGAACTCACTCTCGTACTTCATCGGCCACTCCACACAACGCCTCAACTCGCTCTTCACCTCTTCCATCCCTCCAATCTCATCCCAACTTATCCCACTCACACTCTCTTCGCTCTTCATCACGGTCGGCGTCACGCTCTCCAACACACCCAACACATCCCTCACACACAACTCGCCCTTCACACGCTCACTCGCACACTTCCACACAAACAACTCCAAATCAGCGCCACTGAATCCACGCGTCAAATACGACAACGCCTCCACACACAACCCATCATCCAATCCACACACACGCCAGTAGTAACGCAATATCGCCATTCGCTCCACACGCGTCGGCGCTCGCAACTCGAACTCCTTGTCGAAGCGACCTGCGCGACGCAACGCCTCGTCCAACAGGTACGAATGCACTGACGTCGCGATCACCAACACGCGAGTCGTCTTACGAAGTCCATCCATGCTCGTCAACAACTGCGACACCACCTCGCTGTTCTCACGATCCACCTCGTCGCGCTTCACACACATCTCGTCCACACTCTCCAACACGACCACAGACACGTGTAACGCCGACGTCTCTGCGAACTCGCTCGCACGCGCGAACACCTCTTCACATCACACACAACACACACCCAACACCACTCAACTTCTTCGCGCGGTTCTCGCCCTGCAGCGACGTCGCACACACGCGCTGTGTCAACAGGTGAATGTACGGCGCACACGCACTCACAGCCAGGTCGATCTAACTCACAACTCCACCACAACACTCACCACGCGCGTCTTACCAACACCATGGTCGCCACACAACAGAATCCCGCGGAACACCCCCACGTCGAACGAACGCATCGTCTCCTCGAACTTGCGGTGGTACAGGATCGACGTCACGATCGCGTGGAAGCACGTCTCCAGACCAGGCAGTGGACAGCGGATCGAGTGGAGGTTGGCGGGAAGGGGTTTCAGTTCGCCAGTCGGCGCGTCGCTCGTCTCCACAGTCTGTAACAGAAGGGTGGTGTCGACAGTACACATCACGACAGACGCGTGGGGCGAGGATCTGTGAGTGAGAGGAGAGAGCGAGGGAGACGAGACGAGGCGGTAGGAGTGTGAGGCGAGGAGGAATGAGCCGTCGAGGAGGAGAGGACATCCGTGGAGGAACTGGGCGAGACGTCTGTTGAAGAGAGGCGAGTGTTGGTTGAGGGTGGTTTGTAGAGAGAGTCGAAGTGCGACTGGGGGATTGGTGAGAGGGGTGATGGAGACAGAGATGAAGTGTTGTGAAGGGAAGGAATGAGTGTCGTTGTAGAAGGAGGAGGGATAGAGGAGGAGGGAGTGTGGCTGTGAATTGGATTCCCAGAGTACAGCGACGAATGTGTTGTTCTAGAATGGAGATGGGTGTATAGAGTTACTTGTTGTCGAAAGAGCGCAGGCGTTCCGTTATTGAGTTGTCGTTGTTTCATGATATGAGAGGGAACGAAGCACTTTCCGAAAGTGTGAATGGAAGCGTGTTTGAAGAGTTGAGCGTTGTAGAGGCTGGTATCGTCGTTCTGTTCCATGCGTGAATTGTATGGGAGTTATAGGTCACGATGGAGAGAAATGCGGAAACAAACAAGCAATCACTGACAGATTTCCCTGTAGAGATTGATATAGTTCTGAACATCCGTCGAAATGGAAAAATCCGTGGTCAGTCGCAGCGGAGGATCACTCATCCCGCTGCTCAGACATCTCCGCCGTGCCACCTCCCAGTTCACTGTCTGCTCCACCTCCCACTCTCCAGCGACCAACGTCTTGCACATATCGAAGAACAGCATCCTCGTAACGTACGCATCAGTCGCGGCGTAGTACCTTTGTCCGTCCGTTAGGGGCCTTGCATCCCAAATGGAGCACTGCTCTCGTTTGTCCAACGGCCTTCCGTCATAGAGCTCCACGTACAATGACAATCGCAATGGCGCGCTGCAGCCCAGCGCCTCCGCGAGAACATCAATATCAACCACGTTCGTTATGGATCGAAGTGCGGGCAGTGTGGGGAAGGCGACAGCCATTTCGCTCGCATCGCCTGATACGCTCTTGAACACGTGGATGATGTGTCGGTTGTGGACGATGGACTCCCACAAGGAATTCAGCTCGGCGGCAATGGACTCGTTCTTCATCCACTCGGGGTAGATTAGCCAGCTAGAGGGTACTCCCAGCCACTCAACAATACGCCTTTTCATCCGTAGCAAGCTGGATCAGGGACAAGTTTCGGAAGTAATTGAAGCCACTCGCTTCTGTGTCCCACCCCAACGCGCGCACGTTTTTCAATTCCTTGACCATGGCTTTGAACTCGTCCAGATTCGACACGACGGTGATGGGGAACCCATCAGGGAGTTGAAACGCGTTCGGAGGCGCTTGCAGCTCTTTATCCCTCTTCTGGCGATTCGACAACTGATCACGCGTGGGTTGGCATTCCTTGAACAGATGAGTCGAGAAGGTGGAATCGAACCGCTTCACCAACTATCCATGAAATGAGAATTCAATGCGCACTTCGTAGTCGCTTCCGTACATATGAGCCAAGTCGGCACCCACTGTCTTTGCTTCGCTCTCCAACATGGGCAAATCCGTCAATCGAGCGAAGAAGGAGTCAGAATTCATCTTCAGTGAATCCTGCTTCAGGTGCGACATCACATAATCAATGAACACAGTGTGGAGCTGCTTGTAGACGGGAGAGTCGGGAGAGAGAGCGAGATACTCCTCTACTGATCATTCGCTTCGAGAAGAATGAACCCTTCGTTATTGCCTTCTTGTGGAGATACTTCTTGCACAGATACTCCACTTTGGCGTCGATATAGTTGTGGACACGCAGCAAGGATCGTTCAACAGAAGGACTCTACGCCTCACCGTTGGGTGCATGGAATACGTCGTTTGCTCCACAGAAACGCGCGATCAGGTCAAAGTGAACACTTGACAGGAGAGCGTTGTCTTTCAGATATTGAATGGCGCAATCAACGCCGCCCTTGTTGCGAAGGGAAGAATACGAAATCATCCCGTGGAGATACTCCGTGGGGTGCTCCTTGATCCATTCCGGCGTTCCGACCACACCGTACGGATGCGTATACCTGCAGTTATACCCATCGGCGCAAAAACCCTTGGTAAACCTACAGGGTGAGTAGATGTCACGAGCACCACAGTGAACACGTGGATATAGTTTGCCGCCGACGCCTGGGTTCTCTTCGACGCTCCATAATAAATAGTGAGGCGAAGCCCCACTGAAAGCGCGTTCAGTAGTCCCTCCGCTCTTGCTGTTTGGCGTTCACGTGAGCCGGAATAGTAGAAAGGAAAAGAGGAGGTCACTCGTCCTGAATGATGCGAGTCCTCTGTCCGTCCTCTCGCCCACCAAGTACTCCACCACGTGCATTTCTTCCATTGAGTCGAATCGGAGTGAGAGAATGGAAGACGGATTCTCCGCTCTTCGTAACGATGAACCACTGAACGTTTCGTCGTTCCAGAAAACGAAGGTTCTTTTGCTTCTGGCTGATTCTCCAGAAGTCGGTAATAAAGAAATGTCTGCTGAAGGTGAAATTGCTGTTGAGACCGAGAAGAAGGAGGTAGTTGCTGAAGCTCAGCCCGAGAAGAAGGTGGAGGGTATCTTGTTGCGCAGCACGAATAACGGGTAGAGCCTGCTTCCGGATTGCACAAGCTCCAGTCTGCTTGGTCCTTCTGGTAATCGTTTTGGTTGGCTGTGAGCGCGTAGGTATGATAAGAAACTCCCTCGTGGTCAGCAAGTGTATTGTGGTTTGTCGTGCTGGGTGACGACGTAGCGTGAACTACACCGAAAACCTTAAGAGAATTGGTACATTTGACACGGTTGAAGATTTCTGGAGGTAGATTCGCTCCCGCCGCGCCGTCTCACGCCGTAGATATTACATTCACATGAAGCGTCCCTCTGCTCTGGACAAGGACTGCAACTACTATATGTTCAGAGAGCAGCTGGTTCCTGCCTGGGAGGTAATGGAGTCGTGCTTCGCTAACGGTGCAGACGTTCCCTAACGGTGGATGCTGGATTCTGAAGGTGAAGAGGACTTCGGGCGTGTTGGGCAAGCTGTGGCAGGATCTTGTTCGTGTCGTGACTCTTCGTGACGCGTAGGTGTTCGCTGCTATCGGCGAGGCCTTCGAGGACCCGAACGTGGTGGGCGTGATGATGGCGCGCCGCAACAAGGAGGACATGATCAGCGTGTGGAACAGCGCGAACAGCTCGTTCTCCAGCATCGGTGACAAGCTGCGCGAGATCCTCGGACTGGACCCCTCGACCATTGTGGAATACAAGATGCACAAGCAGAGTCTTGTCGACGGTTCCACTTTCCGCAACGCGCAGGCTTACGTGTTCGCCGCCAAACCTGAAGAGACTGCTCCCGTGACTGAAGAGAAGAAGGAGAGCGCATAAAGAATTGTATTTGGTTTGTTTGTTCTGGAAGGAAGCTTTCTTTCTGTAGGTGCTTGCACTCGCATCCACAGCGCTGTGGCGTTCCGTTCTTCATCCGCCCTCCCATCCCAAGAATTGGAACGCACGGCATGCTGCGTCATTTCTTGTAATCGAGATGACCCGAGTGATTCCCAACAAGCCCTTCTACGCCGCAATCGCGTGCCTGATCCTGTGGGTTCTTTCTTCCCTGTTCGTGGTGATTCCAGTTCATGTGTCGAACACGCTCTTGTCCGTAACTCTCGTCTATATCGGCTCTTATATTTCCGTGTTTACAAAGAAGGTGGCGAGTAAGAGGGTCTGCATCACGGTGTAGGAGGACCAAATGAACAAGAACGACGCGGCCATGTTCCCTGTCATGGCGTCTGGTGCTCTCTTTTCGCTGTATATCGCGTTCAAGTACTTCAATGAGAATGTCGTCAAGGAACTGATCTTCATCTACCTCGTGGTCGTTGCTGCGGCTGCCATGGCGGGAGTGATCAACATGGTCTTGGAGAACTATTGGGCGGATGTGGTCTTTTCGTACTCGCTGACGAAGCCGTTCAAGCTGAGCATCACTGTCCGCAAGTGCGATCTCATCTCCTATCCCCTCGCTTTTGGATTCACCGCGTGCTACTACTTCAAGGGTTTCTGGGTTGGAAACAACATTCTGGGCATTTGCATCACGATCTTCGTACGTGTTGGCGTTCCTCGTGAGTCGTAGAGCCTCGCCTCCGAGTCCATTGGCTCCTTCAAGACCGGTTGCATTCTTCTCGTTCTTCTATTCGCTGCGCATTACGCATAGGCGGGCCTCTTCATCTACGACATCTTCTGGGTGTTCGGCACGGAGGTTATGGTGAAGGTCGCCACGGGCGTGAAGGGCCCCATCAAGTTCGTGTTCCCGAAGCAGCTTCCCGCTCCCGCCGAATACACGCGCGAGTTCTTCAGCATGCTCGGACTGGGCGATGTGGTGGTTCCCGGGTTCTTCATCGCGTTCCTTCTGTCCTTCGACGCGTACAACGCCCGCAAGGAGGGAGTGAACACGAGCGAGTCGGCGGAGTGGAAGAAGCCGTATTTCAACACGGCTTGCGTGATGTACGCATTGTCGCTGATTGTGACGGTGATCGTGATGCTGTACTTCAAGCATGCTCAGGTGAGTGAGGACATGCGAGTCGTGATGTGTAGCCCGCGCTGCTCTACATCGTGCCTGCCATGTACATTGCCTCCTTTGGAACCGCCATCTGGAAGAAGCAGGTGAAGGAGTTGTGGAACTACTCCGAGGAGGAGATCAAGACCAAGTATTCCGTGAAGAAGAATGACTGGTGCGTTTGTTCCACAAACAGTCCAAGTTACAATTGGTACATCACACGGTTCAAAAGCTCGGGCGACTGTCTTCCAGGTCCATTTCCATGTCGCAGTAACGGAGGATGTGGTCGCAGATCTCGGTGTAGTCAGGATTGCCCGTGCTGGCAATCTCGGTGATGCGGTCCACACCTCCCAGATCGTTGAACTTCACAAAGAACTGGTTCTCCTGGGTTTTACACTTCTTCTGGATGTGCTTTCCGACCTACGCGTGAATCGCCCCAACCACATCAACCTTCAGGATGCGATTAATCGAAATTAGAATGCTCTTCTTGAGAAGCGGCTTCGGGTCCTGCTGGAGCATGTGGATGAAGGGACGAAGAATGTCCAATTCGACAATGAACCTGATCTACGAGTCATTGCACTCCTTCAGATTCACCTGCTCCACGTTCCCTCCATTGATCGCATTGCAAATCACAAAAAACGCGTCGTTTTGCAAATAGCTGGAGTTGCCGTTAATCTCGTTCATTGCAAGATTAATGAACCCCATCTTCATCACCATGTTAATCTGCTTCGGCGTTCCCGCCGTCACGTTGCTAATAATCCAGAGAATCTCCTTCTTCCACGATTCAGAGGCTCTCGGGTAAATCTCCGCAATCACGTTCAGCAGTCCGGCGTCCAGCATTCGCTGCGTGTCGTTCTCGTCTCCAGACACGATGTTGCCGGCAATGCGCAATGCCGGGTACTGGATCGAAGGCTTGTTGCACCGGATCAGCATCATCAATTTGTTTGCGTCAATGTACTCGATGACAGTCTTCTTCTGCTCCGGATTGGAATTCGTAAGGAAGGCAAACGCCCAGCAGATGTCTGGCAGGACATTCACGTTGTCCCATTTGAACAGATTCTGAAGGAAGAGGAGATGAGGCTGGATGTAGTCAAACAGCCCGGGAATGCGGTTCTGATTCCGGCACAGATTCGAGAGACACCAAATGCAGTTCTTGAGCACGCTCAGTTTATCGGGGTTTCGCTCCATGACCGCGATGATTTGTGAAAAACCGTCCTGCTCCAGAATCATCTTCCTGTACTCATCAATATCGCCAGCAATGTTTGCCAGAGCCCATACGGCTTGTTCCGCCACTTCAAAGCTGTTGGATTTGAGAAGATGAAGAAGAGGAGGTATAGCGCCACAACGAACCACAAGAGCAGTCTACGGAATGACCAGAAATGCCACAACGAAACGTGTTCCTCCGTTCCAGAAGAAATGTTGGTCAACACCCAAACGGACTCGCCCTGCAATTCAGGAAACGAATCAAACGACAGATATTCTACGAAACGAGGGACAATTCCCGTGTTCACGACCATATCAATAAAGGCGCCGTTATCTTTGTCTAAAGGCACATGCATTAAGCCTACCTTGCGACAGTAGCCGTCTGATTTGCTTGGTACCCATCAGGGCCTTCTCCTTGTCGTTCGAGCAAACGGCCTGAACATACTCGCCGAGCTACACACTAATTGATTCATACGGAACAACTACTTCTGAAATGGCAGCCGTGGATGAGGGAACGGTTGCTTCCCGAGGAGAGCCGGGGTCCACCTTCTATTCATCAGTTTCCGAGTGCAATCTCCACTATCCTCTTCTTGTTGTTGAACTCTTCTCTTCTCCGGCGATTGTTCTCTCTCGCATTTGCTGCCTGGTGCAAGGATATGGGAACCCGCGCTCCGCTCATCTTGATACCATCGTTGATGCTCCCTGCATTCATCTTACGGGATAGTAGAAGAAACAATGAACAGAGTGGCTTATGGAGGGAACATGGTGCTGCAAGGAGGAGCACGTCTTTCCTCATTGTGTGCGATAAGGAGAGGGAATAACGGATCTGATTCAGTTCACTCCGAAAAGGTAGAATCGGACTATAGGAATGGGAATACTACGGTTTTCGGTGTTGAAGAGTGCGAATGGATGGAAATGCACATGGTTAGGTGATCTTTCCTTGGATTGTGGGAGTGTGTTCTCTATGCGAAGCGTCATCTATTCCGATGGATAGCTCTTTGAAAAGCCCTGAGGATGCTGTTCAGTTATCGCTGCCCATCTTGCTAATCAACAATCACTGGTCGTCTCATCTCTTTTGCTTTTCGCGCACAAACAGGCACAGTTTCATGACAGATCCTTCTCCGTCCGATTCGAGGAGCGGATACATATCTGCCATCCTTTCGCAGAGGATCCATGAGCTTCTGACGAGATTATCGTCCGATTCTTCCGATTTTTCTGCAACGGAATTGGAAACTGTCGCTGTAGCACTGTTCTGCTTGATGGAGTAGATTATGGAACAATATGGAGTGATGACAACTGTATTTGTGCTTCACGAAGTCCTTTCGTTGTTACTCTCGGGAAAGGACAAGACAGCATGCAAAGCAGACAAGATGCAACCATTCGTATCAAGCGTTTTCAAAAGGGTGCTGATTATGGTGGATAGCGAATATGTCTTAAAGACGGTAGTGTCTCCTTCCCCTAGTTATGACGTAGGCATTCGAGAAAGTGGAGAAGATGGACAGTCCTCCCTCATACTGTTCATTTCTCGCAAGCATACAGTTGGACGAGCCGTCGAACTGCGCACTTTCTCTGCTTTTGATGAAGGTGCCATGCCAACCCTTTGGAAGCGTTTGTGCAATGGTTTGTTGTTAGTTGTAGGAGATTGCAGAGTACTTGAAGGACGCCATTCCATCTGTCATAACGGAAGGCAATAGCGAGATTCTCAGCGTCTATTTCTGCGATCTCATCGACTTTGTCAAATCGAACGCAGTTCTTCCTCCTTCCTTCTTTCATCTGTAGTCGTTGTGGGACAAGGCAAAGCAGAGCTCTCTCTTGAGGGACCTGCTGGAGCGGGGTCTTCAGAATCATCAGTCGATGGCGAGCGCCTCTTTGCTGTACAACGAAGGCATATCCGATCGTTACACACCGTACAACTTCCCATGGAGTGTGAAACGTAGCGTTCAACCCACATCGCTCCCCATCCGTGATCACTGCAATCTCACGCTTCTCACCGATCTGGGCTGCGTCATCTCCATCAACGAGTCCGTCATGACCTCCGTCCTCCGCTACGTCGTCAAGGACCAGCCCCTCACCACGAAGGGTGTTATGCGCGTGTTGGTGAGAATGGCAAATACCGAGCCGATTTCGGACATCTCTTCCCAACTCCTGCTGTAGCGGTCTTCCGTGCCTCTCACCCGTAGCACGAAGGACATGTTCGACCAGCTCCACATCACACTCCCCGACGAGTTGCTGATCCAGTCGTGGAACGCGGGCGTGGTGGTGAAGGCGCTTCACGCTGTGGGCTTCGACTTCGCAGGCGTGTTCGATGCGCTCGATGACGATGAGGTCCAAATCGGGGGACCCCACGCGATCTCGTTTCTGAACACGGTGTGGCGCGAGAGCGGGTCGAAGGGCAGTCTCCTTTCTCTGTGCAGCAAGCAGTGGAAGAACTCAGGCAGCGGTCGTGTGAGGGCGTGATGAATAGACGCCCAACTGGCCTTCCTTCGTGCCGTGGTGGAGTGCAAGGAGCTCACGCAGACGCCGTTCAAGCAGTTTGCCTTTGTTGTGCGGGTTGGAATGGAATGTCAGAAATAGGCCGAGAATCCGTCATTCCACATTCCGGCAGAGTGTTTGATCTGGACCTCGGAGGAGGTGGTGGAGGGCGTGTTCCTGCTGATGGAGTCCACACACTTCGACGAGACGAAGACGCTGCTGGCGCCGCTCCTGACGCAGCAGCCCGTGTTCCTGTTGCTGTTGCTACTCTCCTCGTCTTCCTTCTCCTACATGAAACAGTTCGTGACGGAGCAGCTGATCCTTCGCGTGATGTGCGCGCCCATTCCGCAAGACCTGATTCCGCCGCTGAAGTCCGCGGTCGCCGCGCACATGGAGGCGGTGCTGGTGGTGCTGGAGCTGTTCCTGAAGAGTCACGAGACGGTGCCCAACTCGCTCCTGATCAACATCAACCAGTTCGGTCTGCAGGACAGCCTTCTCCATGTACCCCACGACCGTGTGAGTGACCTCTAGAGTCAGGACGCTCTCGTGTTCCACCACGTGTTCGTGAAGAACTACCTCGCCAACTCGCCCGACGCCGCGCGGTTCAGGACGGTCCTCAAGGAGCGTGTGAGCGTGCTGGGGAAGGGCGTGCTAACGAACATGTGCGCGTTCATCCTGGAGAACGGCGAGCTGTTCGAGAAGTCGGGCGACGCGCTGTTCGGGCTGATCCAGCTGATCGACGAGGTGGACAAAGAAGTGGCGATTTCTGGAGAGAAGTCGCGTCAGAACATGAACAAGGTGTTGGAGGACATACTGGCGAAGTACCCCGCAATGCAGACCAGTTGGGACAGCCGGATCACGAAGCAGGCGAGCGACATGGTCGAGGCCGCCATCAAGAATCAGTTGAACGAGGACACCTTCTGCGAGAACGTGCAGACACTTCGCACCAGCACCAACCTGGTGGACGGGTACGTGTTCTCCGCCTTCCTCAAGAAGCTGCTCGCTGTCTTCTCCTCGTACCTGGCGGGCACGAAGACCGACACCTCCGTGGTGCTGAAGTGTTCCGACATCATCGGCATTCTGGTCAAGCACCGCCTTCTCCAGGAGCGCGAGCAGGAGTTCCTCGCCAGTCTGGTGAGCGTCGTGGCCTCCGCGCCCTACGCGGCGCTTGCCATCGTGCTGCCTGCACTCCACAACCAGATCGGCGGCGTGCTGCAGGACTACCCGACGCTGAGCAAGGACTTCTACAGCAACGCCACCGTGCGCGCCGTTCTCGCGAAGTACTCCACCCTGTCCACGCCGGTCATCCAGCCCTCGCTCTCCGACTCCTATCTCTCCAGCTCGCTACGCGGCGCGAAGAGCGTCGGCGCGTACTCCGAGGTGGGCGGCATCACGCCCTCGCTCTCGCACTTCACCATCAACGTCTCGTACGACGACGCGCTGTCGCCGCTGCTGGCGGACTGTCCTCCGCTGAGCGAGACGCAGTGCGCGGCGGTGAAACGCCTGCTGAACCGCATGGGCGGGAACAACGTGGACACGGTCAGCGAGAAGTTGTTCTCTCTGTTCACGCCGACGCAGATCCCCTCCTTCGTGCAGTTCTTCGTGCAGGACTACGTGTGCTTCCAGAGCATTCACATGGAGACGTATTTGAATCTCGTGCTGATGCGAAACGATGAATCGTTCGTGAGTCTCGTGCTCGATGCGTCGATTCTTTCGGCGCTGCGGCTTCTCAAGGATGATTCGGAGAGCACGCGCAACTCGCTTCGCGCCGTCGGCTCCTTCATCGGCTCCATCACGCTGGCGCGGAACCGCGTGCTACCGCTGCGCAAGCTGAACCTGAGCGCGCTGGTGGAGAAGAGTCGCGAGGAGGGCGCGGTGCACAACACGATCGTGCTGGTGACGTCGATTCTCCTCCAAGCGGACAACAGCATCGTCTTCAGGTCCGTCCGCCAGCCCTGGCTGCGCAGCGTGCTGCGAGTGCTGTGCGTGCTGCACGAGGACCCGAACATCCCCGTGACGGAGAAGAAGCAGTACGTGCCGTGGCTGCTGAGCAAGCTGAACGTGTCGGACGAGGAGTGCGAGGAGCTGAAGGCGGAGGCGCTCAACTCGCTCCACGCGCGCGTCACGCCCGCTCTCTACTCCACGCTCTCCACACCTCTCCCGTCGGAGCGCGTGTTCCCGTCGCCGCAGCTGCAGCGCTCTCTGCCCTCGTCGAGCACGCCTCGCATGCCCGCGTACTACCCGCAGAGCCCCATGCCGCCCAGCAAGGATGACTTCATCTCCTTCCTGTACCAACAGCTCCCCGAGATCCAGCTGAAGCCTGAGTACCACCCGTACGTGCTGCGTCTGAACGAGGTGCTGCCGCGTTACATCCAGGAGTACACGGCGCTCCTGTCTCAGCTCCCGCTCAACGACCCCTACGCGCCGCAAGGAGCGCGGCTGGACCTGTTTCTGCAGCAGGCGCGCGACCAGCTGAACAGCGACATGTTGGACGTGACGGCGGCGAACCCGCACATCGTGGTGTTCTACACGGAGTTGGTGGAGACGGCGCTGCAGTACATCAAGTCCTTCGTCCACATCCAGTACCTCAACGCGTACAAGATGCGGGCCTCGGGCGCGCCGTCGACGCTGCGCACCATGAACTCGTACTACGCGGTGGACGCGATGAAGAGCAAGAACGAGGCGTTCTACAGCACCGTGATGCTGTTCAACAGCAACCTGAGCGCGAAGCTGTCGCAGGGGGCCACGAAGGAGGAGGTGGACTACGTGAGGGGCGAGCTGTTGAAGCAGCTGTCGCTGGTGTGCGGCACCATGGCGAGCGAGGGCACGAAGGATGTGCGGTACGTCGCGGCGATTGATTTCGTCCGCGCGGCGCTGGGCGAGTTGGAGAAGAAGCGCAGCGCGCTGTTGCCGCAAGTGACGGTGACGGTGATGAAGTACGTGGAACAGCAGGTGGGCGTGAGTTGCGTGACGATGCTCAGCACGGCGCTGCACACGCTCCTCCGCGTCCCCACCTTCAAGATGAACATGTCGTTCTTGATCCAGTGTCTGAACGACAACGCCATCTCCGTGGCACAGGTGGACTCCATGATGGCTTCTCTCATCACCGCCTTCAGAAACGACACCGCGCCCACCGCGCTGATCCCCGTTCTCTGCGACTTCATCCAGCAACTCCTCATCACGCGACGCGTCGTCTTCGCTAACCAGCTACCGCAAACCATCCCGCTGATCGCCGAGTGGCTGAGCACCGTGTCCTCTCCCGCGCTGCAGCCGCTTCAGTCGATCCTCCTCCACCTCCAGCACAACTACGTGGTGCTGGTGCAGGAGACGGCCAACCAGAGCAGCCTGGCGGCGGTGTACGACGTGTGGATGTCGCTGTTCAGCTCGCACAACGGCGCGCCGAAGGAGGAGGACGTGACGGCGTTCATCCTGGCGATCAAGAAGAAGGGCCTGCTGGCGAGCGAGGCGCAGACGGTGATCATGTTCCGACTGCTGTTCACGTCGCTGCTCAACGAGATCGAGACGACCATCACGCCCTCCTCCACCTCGTCCATCCAAGCCTTCGTCTTCCTGCTCCACGCGCTCGTGCGCTACACGGACCTGAAGAGCAAGGCGACGGTGCTTCTCTGCATCGTGACGGCCGTGTCGAATATCCTCGTGGAGGAGCAGAAGCTGGGCAAGAAGCGCGCCGTGTACCCCGCGTGGTGCGTCTTCGCCTCGCTCATCGACAACCTGCTCGCGCCGCTGCTGCCGCGCGTGGTGTGTCAGGTGAGCGAGACCGACTCCATCCTGGCGATCGACTACACACGCATCCTCCTCTACGGGCTGCAGCTGACGCAGCCGCTGGTGGTTCCCTCCTTCATGTTCTACTGGTTCTCGTTATACTCCTCCGCCACGCTGCTGCGTCTGTGTTCGGTGCTGCGCGACAACGTCATCCCGTCTCTGTTCCGTACCATTCTCTTCGGCATCACGCACTTCATCACCACCTTCCACTTCCAGTGCAAGCAGAACCCCGCGTTCACCACGCTCTTCAACTCGCTCACCTCGCTCTTCCTTTCCCTCAAGGAGTACTGGCCCGCGCTGCTCTGCGCCAACTACGGCGAGCTCTGCACCTGCGTCCCCATGCAGTTCGTGCAGCTCCACAACATCATCGCCTCCGCGCAGCCGCCCGGCACGAAGACGCTTCCGTTCGACCACATGACGGAGGAGGTGGAGAAGGTGCTGAGTCGCCGCACGCAGTACGTGTGGAACGTGACGGAAATCCTGAAGAAGTTCAACTTGGAGGAGAAGTGCAAGCAGTACCGCGAAACGCCCTCGCTGACCTTCTGCAACGAGATGTGCGACATCGCGAAGAGTCTGAATCCCATGTCCGTGCACTACTGCGCGTTGTTGTACGAGGTGCTGGCGGCGACGTGCATCCGCTCCCAGAATGCGAAGGAGAAGCCCACGCTGCCTTCGTCCTTCTACCAGACGCTGCTGAAGACGTCGTTCCCGCCGATATCGCACGACGCTGCCATTTCGCTGCTGGATCATGTGCGATTCCCATGTACGGACACCTATTACTTCTCCATGCTGCTGCAGCTCCTCGTCCAAAAGTGCGATATGGAGTGTGTGTTCGTGGCGATTTGCGATCGTCTGCTCGTGCCAGGACCGAAGTCGTGGGGATTGCAGTTCCTGTTCTCCACACTGGTGCGAAGCGATCCGAAGAAGATTAAGGAAATGAGTTATATGAGCAAGCCGGAGGTGAAGGAGCTGGTGGAACGCTATGAGGGAAAGAAATGAGAGTATTCCGTTGTTTGTTTTCGCATTTCTCTCCATCGTGACCTATAACTCCCA
>JANPWJ010001016.1:0-24844 GCA_027406325.1 Blastocystis sp. subtype 2
CGCTCGTTCTACGCTTGAGCGAACGATTGTATCACATGATCGGAGACGACGCGTACCTGAGAGAAACGAATGATGGAATTGAATTCATTCCGTCCAAAGACGCATTCGATGAGAGACTGAGAAATCCATATCCTGTATTGAAACGACGCATTGAACGATGTAATGAAGTGAAAGGACTTCCCTTGAAAGCGAAGTTGGAATTACTCAATTCATTCCACGAATCCTTCTCTTCCTTCACGAAACAACGCTTATCGCTTCCTTTCTTGTTTCGTAAGTGTTGTTTGAAGTATGAGTGAATGAGTTGAATGATGGTTAGAATAACGAAAGAAGAGTTATGTTGCTTGTTTGAAGAATCGAGAGTGGAGATGATAATGGGTAGTTTGAAGAACATGATTGGAAATCGAATGAAGTTAGGAGTTCACTTATCGTTGAGTGAGTTGGGTTGTGGTTTGGAGTGTTACAGTTCTGCATGTAGTATAGTATATGGTGTATTTGAATATTTGGGTTTGAAGAGTGATGTTGTGTTGTTGTCTCGTATGTCGTTAGTTTCTTTATATGCTTGTAACGGAGACAACTACCCCTGTTTCTTTCAAATACAATTCCAAACCACAATCAAATCTATCAACTCCGTTTGACAACTTCGCCATCTACTCACCAAACCGTCTTCTGGAATGCAAAAGGAGCTCACTACTGAATTAGACACCCTCCTACACGAAACAGAAGAAACGAGAAGGAAGTGCTACCGAATTGGCGCCCTGAACATCGTATTCCCGATTCTACCCTGTCATCCGCTAGCTATGGATACTCATTCAAAACATCTACGTTGGCATCATCTGGAAGAGGGAGAACTCATTCGCCTATCCTGCCCCGTTGATCATGCTGCTAAACAGCATATGTCCCCTCCTTCTGTATGACCCTTTCCGCATCCTGCCATCCTAGCTTCCTCGGATGCTTCTTTCTCGTGAATCACTTCCTTGTCCTCGTCCAGCTGTTCTGTTACATGTGCATTCTGCTCGCAGTAGTGAATAATCTTCTCCTATCACGTAGTTCATCAGCATTATGTGTATGGCGATCATTCTGCCCCAAATGAAAACGTTTCACAGTCAGTGCGTTGCGGGATTCCCGAGCGAGGACTGCCGCATTTACGATATTGGGTACATGTGGCCCATTCTGGTGACGCAAACGATCCTTGATTTGATTGTGGTTGCAATAAAGAGCGAGATGCTACGAAAAGCCTACCACCTCTACCGTCTCCTTCATGAATATAAGAGTCCCCTGCTCAACGTAATCGACGGAGGGCGTCACTTCCAAATCACGCTTCCTGAAGAGCCTTCCACGCAAACGGACTAAGAGGAATGCTTTGTGCAGTACCGCTTTCTATACAGTCATTGCGCTGTTCATTGGAAACCCGTCCTTCTCACGAATCACGCTACACGAAGGCTGAAGACAGCACGGCTCACCACACTCACTGCACACGCCGCCGACAGCGACTGGAATGCTATCGTTTGACTGCTCTTCCATGATGAACACTTCTTCCTTGTATCTACGCGTTACACGTCAAAAGCATAGCACTACTGTACGCCGGGAAGAAAGGGAGGATTCCTTCCCTTGAACACCACAGGGAGGGAGATGTGGCACACGGAGCACGTGAAGAAGAAGGGACGTGCGGAGACTGAACGGCTCATCGAAAGGAGAGAAAGGGTGAAGAACAGCGCAGAGAGGGAGAATCACACTAAGATTGATGACCGAATACTCGGTTTCGAGTAAGGTTGAGGCAGCGATCAACAAGCATCTTGCTGACGAGGAGGAGGGAAAACAGTGGTGAATAAGGAAGACATGTCACTCGCAGGAATCGTCACACCGGACGTGATGACCGCGCTACGACGGAGAATGTCATGGACCCTAGAACCCGTTTCATCCTGTATCAGATGCTGAACCGTGGACAGCTCACGGAGATCAATGGTTGCGTGAGCACGGGAAAGGAGGTTGCGACTGCAGTACTAGACGTCATGTGTAGGCCAACGTGTATCATGCACGCGGGCCTGAGGGAATTGAGCTCGCGGTGAAGATTTACAAGACGTCTATTTTGGTGTTCAAGGACCGCGAGCGCTATATTGCCGGTGACTATCGTTTTCGCCACGGCTTCAACAAATCGAATCCCAGAAAGATGGTGGCCATGTGGGCCGAGAAGGAAAGAAGAAACTTGGGCCGGTAGTGTGCGAAGAAAGGTGATGACCCGTAGTTTGTGCGCGGCGGGCTTGCCTGTTCCGCAGACCTACAGCTTGACTCGCAACGTGCTGGTCATGGAGTTCCTCGGCGAGAATGGATGGCCTGCTCCTCGCCTGAAGGATGTGGAGCTGACGAAGAAGAGTTACGAGCGCGTGTACAAGCGCTTGATTCTCATCCTGCGAGACATGTACCAGAGGTGCCGTCTGGTCCACGGCGATCTGTCGGAGTACAACCTTCTCTACTACAAGAAGGACATTTGGATCATCGACGTGTCGCAGTCGGTCGAAATCGACCACCCGAACGCGCTGCACTTCCTGCGGAGTGATTGCAAGAATGTCACCGATTACTTCTCGAAGTATGGACTGTGTCTCAAGAATGACGCATAGAAACGGCGTCGACGTGATGACGACGCGCGAGCTCTTCGACTTCGTGACGCGACACACGTTGAAGGAGGAGGATTATGACACGTACATTCAAAACGTGGGGGTGGTTGAGTGATGTGATGCGTAGTCCATCGAGCACTCCCGTGAGGTGATGAAGGAGGGTACCTATGAGAACGAGGAACAGGTGTTCATGTCAGCGTTCATTCCGCAGAACCTGTTCGAGGTGATTCACATTGAGCGCGACATTACGGAAATGAAGCTGGGAAACGTGGAGGAGATCTTCTACAGTGCGCTGACGGGCATCGACATTGCGATGAAGCAGGCGAGAGAGAAGGAAGAGCTGGAGGTGAATGATGAAGAGGACGAAGAGGAATTCGCGAAGAGTGGTGATGGCTGTGATGCTTGAGGCGTAGACTATGACGAGGAGGAGGTGGATCACGTGCTGGAGGAGCATACGGTGGAGATTGACGCCACGATTGACGTTCCCGCGGAGAGGGTGAAGGAGGAAGAGTACACATCGAAGAACGCGACGAAGGAGGAGAAGAAGGCGCACAAGCAGATGGTGAAGGAGCAGAAGCGGGAGAAGAGAAAGACGAAGATCCCGAAGAACGTGAAGAAGAGAGCGATGAAGCAGGCAAAGATGAGGAAATGACGTGTTTGTTTTCAATCCTGTCATTCTTGTTGCTAACACAGTAAACAGGAGGACAGAAGGGCGATGTCGTGCATCCAAATGGGAGGGGAATCACATCTTTTCAGAAAGCATGCTTCGTATCGTTGCTCCACGCGTGTTGAGGCGATTTTCGGTGTCAAAGGCGGCTTACTCAACGAAGTCGCTGAACGTCGTCTTCTTTGGCTCGGATTCCATCTCCAATCCTACGCTGCAGCTGCTGTACAGCGATTTCCTCCGCGAAGATGGTCTTGTAAACAAATTGGAGGTAGGGAGTCGGTTTCGCGTCAGTCACGAGTAGGTGGTCTGCACGGCGGATAAGAAGGACAAGCACAGCAACAATACGGTAACATCACCGATTCGGTATTTCTGCGAGAAGAACGAGGTTCCCTTCACCGTAATCCCTCAGATGGAGTGATTTGTGGATTCGGATACGTTATTCGTAGAAAGCACACGCTGAGAGAGTGGGAGCCGCCGAAGGCGATTGCGGAGAAGCAGTTCAATCTCTGCGTCGTTGCTTCCTTTGGCTACTTCATCCCTCCTCACGTGATATCCTGCTTCCAGTATGGAGGCATCAATATGCACCCCTCTCTTTTGCCGAAGTACCGTGGTGCGGCCCCAATTCAGCACACTCTCATGAATGTTCGCGAAATCATATCGTTTCACCTGTAGGGAGATAAGGAGACGGGCGTGTCGATCATCACGCTGAACGACAGGGTGATCGACTCCGGCAAGATTCTCTGCCAGAAGACGGTCGAGGTGGATCCCCTGATTCACTTCCCGCAGTTGGCGTCTCAGCTCGCGTTGGAGGGCGCGATGGCGGTGATGGACACGCTCTACAACATTGACATGATTAAGCCCCTCACTCAAGTACCTTCGTATTGGGGCATTCACCCTAGGACGAGTCCAAGACAACGCTGGCGCCCAAGATCACGAAGGAGCTGTCGTTTGTGAACATCGCCGAGAAAACCGCGGAAGAGGTGTTCAACCTGTTCCGCGCGCTCAACTACGACTACCCTCTGCGCTGCATGTGGGGCGAGAAGACGGTGTTCCTGCGCTCTCTGGCTCCCATCGAGAAGGAGAAGAGTGAGTGAGACGAGAGGGCGTGAGACGTAGTTTCGGGTCAGTTCTTGCCGCCTGCGAGGAACTACGAGCCGGGGACGGTGCTGTACTGCAAGAAGAACAAGAAGCTGATTCTGCGGTGCAAGGACAACTGGCTGTACTGCGACTCGCTGCAGATCATGCCGAAGAGCAAGGCGACGCAGCCGTGTGTGATAGGAAACATGTTTTCACAAGAGGACCAGCGGTTTACACAGTTTCAGGGTTATTGACGCTTCCGTGTTTGTTCCATCAAGTGAAGCTACGCGTGATCAATTCGCAGAAGCGATACGAAGAGTTTGGTGGACGGAGCGTTGTCGATGCGACACGAGTAGCCGTACTCGCGGGCAATCATCAGCACTTCTTTCCGCTTCTTCAGAGAGGCCTTGACCTTGTCCAGCATGTTGACTTTGAACGCGATGTCGGTGCTCATCTATCCGTGACAGACGTCCGTCTTCGCTACCATCAGACAGTCCAGCACCATGTCTTCCGTCTCGCTCGCCGCCACACTCCTCAGAAAGTGCTTGAGCGCCGCAGAGTTCATGACGGCTCGGTTCAGTCCCTCCAGCACCTTCTACGCGTGAGGACGAAACGCCGCCTCCCACCACCATCTGATGTCTGCACTGGTACCACATGGAGGGAACGGCTGCCAGCAGCGAGTCCTTCTTCCACACCGCCAAGATGCTCTCCTTCAGCGCAACGCCCAGCTCCGAGCTCCATGTGAAGGGCTCCTTCAACGCCTGAAGGCGACCGGAGAGGAAGGAAAGGATGCCGGGCAGGGAGGCGATTTGCCTGTGCTTCTTGACCTCCTTCTCTTCGCTCGCAAAATGGGAGGTGGCGGCAGGGTTCTTCGGCGGTCTGCCGCGTCGCTTCTCCCCCTTGTCGGTGATGACGGTGACGACGGTGAAGAGAAGGGAGGTGATCTACGCGTCACCGCGGGAGTGGGGACTCACTGTGCTCGCGTCGATGGCGCGGTCGAGTCGCGTCATCATCCACTGCAGACAGTGGTCGCTCTGGTAGCCGAGGAAGGGCTGGGAGAGCGTGCCCGTGGAGAACATGGAGGGAATCCAGGCGCTAGACGTGAGGGAGAGAGAAAGCGCTCACTTGAAGAGCGGGTGGTTGGCGAGGACGCAGGCGTTGAGGGAGAGGAAGTCGCTCTCGCTGCGAATGCACGAGCACAGACTGTTGATCACGGTGTCCTGCATGACGTCCTTGCTGGACGTCACGGGGCATCGCGTGACGAAGACGGACGCGTCGACGGAGGGGTTCGGCTCCGCGACAATCACGCTGTCCTCCTCTTGGCTCTTGATCACGCTGACCTCCTCCTCCATCGCGGAGTCGTTGCTCTCGATGATGGTCGACTCTTCCTTCTCGATCTGCTTCTGGGCAGTCTTCGGTTTGACCAGAACAGGCGTGGGGCCGGTGTGGAAGAAGGACGGCGATTTGATGAAGGTTTTCCACAAGTCGTAGAGAGAGGAGCTGTTCGGGTTCTGTTCTACCATCTCAACGAAGCGGCAGCAGTTCAAGAACTCCTTGTAGTCGTTCCTGAGCACTTTGGGGAGGGGTTCTTGGGTCACTGCGAGGAAGCGGGCGACGGTTGTGGGCGTTTCCTCGGGAGAGGGTTCTTTTGGTTTCCGTCCTCGTTTTGGAGCTTGCTCGGGTTCTTCAGGAGAAGGCTCTTGCGGTTTCCGTCCCGGTTTTCTTCCTCGTCGTGGGGCTTGTGCTTGTGTTTGTGTTTCTTCAGGGGCGGGTTGCTTCTCGACTGCCGGCTTCCTTCCCCGTTTTGATGGTTGTTGGACTTCTTTGGGAGGCTCGGGTTCCTGCACTTGGGGTTTCCTTCCCGGCTTCCTTCCCCGTCGTGGGGCTTGTATTTGGGTTTCTTCAGGAACAGGCTGCTTCTCAGCTGCCGGCTTCCTCCCTCGTCTTGGCGCTTGTTGCGAACTCTCCTCTGGAGGTGGTTCTTGCATTCGAGGTTTCCTTCCCGGCTTCTTGGGAGATGGAGGGGGTTGTTGACTGCCTTGAGGAGGTTTCTGAGACTGCCTTTGACTTTGTGTGGGTTTCTGATTCGCTTGTTGAGAAGATATCTGAACGAGCTTCTGATTTGCTTGTTGAGAAGATGTCTGAGAAGCTTGACTCGCTTGTTGAGATGCCTTCTGAGTAACCCGATTGCGCGTCACCACACCCACCTCCTTCCCTGCTCCACCCTGAAGAACAGAGCGATTCTGAGGCGGCAAAACAGGTGATTGGACTTGAGAGAGCGTGGGAATGGGAGTTTGCACTACCGGCAGAGACACCCTCTGCTTCATTCTCCCCACACGCTTCTTCAGAGGACTCCACGCAGAAGCGGAAGAAGAAGTGAACGGGTAGTGGGACGCACTAGCTTGATTTGAAGCATCACTGGGAAGCACTTGATTTCCGACGCGCAGTTCGTTGGACACTCGCCCCACGCCATAGGCATCCGATGGAATTACCGGAAGCGTCGCATTTGGAGAAACGCCCGATTGTCTCTTCTTCGCCTCCGTTTCATACGACACACTCGGAGCGGCACGCTTGTTACTCTTTCGATTTTCCTTGGAAGGCTTGGGGGCCTCGGGAACGCGATTCGGAGGATTCACAGAGCATGGGTTGGTTTGTTGGGTGTTTGGAGCAGAGGAAACCGAATCTCGATAGAACACCGTTTCCGTGAGCACCGGATCGTCCGAATCACTCGATGTACTGCTGTCCTTCACAAGAGTAGGTTCACTCTTCATAATCGCAGGGAGCAGCAGTCCCGGATTCAATCCGTACACTCTCTCATTTCGGATTCCATAAGCCGCTAAAACATGACCTCTTTGGCGCAACCTACATAGAGATGATTTGTCGATATTACTCGTCGTGTTGGATACGGATGTATTGCTAGTTCGACTCATCGGATTCCGCGGTAACGATTTCCCAGTTACCCGGCTTGGTTGCCTCTGTTTCCCTGCCCTGCCAGTTGCATATGGTGTGGCGGGAGTCGCGCGCACACCCTAGTCGTTATCGAAAGAGCCATGCTTCAAACCAGAATGGCCATGGACGCCACACTTCTCGTGGAGGGAGAGTCTGTGTCGTCGGAAGACGAGTCCATTGTAAGATCCAGAATCGACATTCCGCTCAGAGACAGAAACGCACAAAGTGAGGGGAACGAGGAGAGTGGATTGGAATGAAGACGCAAAATGGAAATGAACGATGCACTCCCTGTGTTTCGCGCTCAATTCGAGTGAAGGAGCCAAACCAAAAAGGACTTCAATTTGCGCATGAGCAAAAATCCAACTACCGCCCCACATCGATCTTTTCGGTTACGGAGTTGCTTCTTTTCCTTGGCGTTTTCAATAACTGCGTTTTCAAATCATGGAAAAGGAAGTGGATTCCAGCGTGTTGGTGTTGTTGAAGAATCGTGAGAATCAGAACTGATTCCGTTGTGCTGCAACCCGAGAACTGCACAGTGTCCCTGACGATTATCGAGAATGGTGAGGAGTGCGGCTTTTCCTTCAGACTCACATCCAGAACATCGGACTATGAGATTTGTCCTGAATTCGCAGACAAGATGGGTAGTATAATAACGAATTACCGAGTAAAGATGAACGAGCTGGATTCGGTTTCTTTACGTGCAATCCTTGATGCACAGATCGTGGACATCGCGATGGAGGCTTTTCGGCGCTGCTCGAGCCAGGGCTGCAGTTTTGTTATACTGGGTACTGCGCGTACGCTCAACACGTGCTTGATCAATTGTACCACAGAGGAGACTTTTGTTCGTCCTGGATCATGGCTGTTACGGATAGAGCAGTCGCTCCATCGCCGCTTCATTGAAAGCGATGATCGAGTACACACAGTCGGAGTTACGGAACATTTGCCGAATCCGGCTGAGCGCGACTGTTCTCCATGACGGCGCTGAGTTCGATCTCCTCTCTCGTGACTGTGGCTTCACTCACTCTCCTCTCATCTCTAGTTGTAAACGAGAGCGACCTCGGTCCCGACGTTCCGCCTTTCGTTTGCCCTCATCGATAGATTACGGTCGTCCGTGCCTCCGGCTGCACGCACTGCCTCTTCTCCGCCTACGAATCGCTCAAGAGAACGCTTATTTCCGTTTGCCTCACCAGACCGTTTCATCATAGGCACATGCTCAATTCCGCTCCCGCTACCCGTCCATGCGCTACCTCTTCGAGCTGATCACTCTCGACTTCCTAAACAGCGACGACGAGTACTGCTTCACCTGCCACTACGTCGAAACGCCGCGCGAGGCACTGTGCTCCAAGCAACTGAACAGCACGTCGGAACAGCTCTTCGCGTACAACGAGGTGAAGGCGGCGTTGGACTGCTGCGTGGCGATTCGCCAAGGCGGCTGTCCCTCGTACTGCGACAGCGTCATCGCCAACCAGATTCACATGAACTGCCTGCTGGAGGAGAACGCGGTGAGCTGCGCGCTCATCTTCATCTACTGTAACTACAGCGACATCACGACGGTAAGAACATCGGGTGTGTGTGAGGGGTAGATCGCGCAGTCGCGGTCGGTGGCGATGATGAGCCCTTCCAACCAGGTGGCGGAAATCAACACGATTTCGGCCTTCGCGCAGTCGCTGTCGGCGTACGACGCGTACCAGAAGTGGAGGCGGCGGTGGTAGTTGAGGCGTAGAGAGGAGGTGAACCGACAGCTCGCGGGCGTGCAGAAGCAGGTGCTGGAGTGGAAGGACCTCGTGAGTGCGCCGGCGTGGAGTGAGTGGTAGTACGAGAAGGAGTGCTTGGAGCGGGAGGCGAGAGCGGCGGATACGGCGGAAATGAAGATGGAGATCCAGAAGCTGGGCGTTGCGAGCCTGAGCGAGGCGACGAGTCTGAAGGAGTGCGTGTCTGCGCTGGTGCGAGCGTACCGCGAGACGGAGGCGACGGCGAAGGCAGCGAGAGCGAAGTGGGACGAGGAGATGAAGAGTATGAGCGAGGCGTCGCAGCAGGTGCTTCTCCTCAAGGAACGGGTGGAGAAGATCGCGTTGGAGACGGAATCGGGCGTGGCGAGTGCCACCCAAACCGGCGAAACGGCGTCGGTGGCGTCGACGCTGGTGAAGGAGATGCAGGACCTGATTCAGGAGGCGGCGGGACAGTGAGGTTGTGAATGGTGAGTGACGCGTAGCCTGGATGCGCTGCAGGAGGAGAAGACGGTGCTTCCCCGTCTGGCTGTGGCTGTGTGCGAGGCGTGTGATGAGTAGTCGTACCACGCCATGTACGCCGCCCGCGTGGCGCAGCTGGAGAAGGAGAACCTGGAGTTGCGCGAGCGCTGTGTGAGCGAGGCGCAGTTGGTGAAGGAGCTAACGGAGCTGCGTGGGAAGGAGAAGAACAACGAGCAGCTGCTGAGCACGAAGGAGGAGGAGCTGGAGCGTCTGCGCGCGGAGGAGAAGAAGAGAGAGGAGCTGCTGCGTCTTCTGGAGAAGGAGCTGCGAGACCAGCTGGAGGGTCTGCAGAGTCTGAAGCTCACGGCGGAGAAGGACCAGACGCGCATTGCGGAGATGGAGGTAGTTGTGGCGTTGCGGTTTCCCCGTAGTCGAGCTTGCTGAGCGTGTACGCCCTCGTTCACCAGTACCACCAGTTCTTCCGAGCGCTGTTCGGCGTGTGCGACAGTTTGGAGGAGAGTCTGCAGCCGTGTTTGAGCTCGCCGCGCCTGTGCAAGGAGTTCTACGACCTGCAGGCGGTGCTGGCGGACATGAGGGCGGTGCTGCGGGACTCGAGCGAGCTGCCGGTGGACAGTCTGCCGTCGATGGTGATGACGGAGGAGATGCACGTGCTGGAGAAGGAGAAGGAGGTGCTGGCGGACGAGCTGCGTCGCGTGTGCTGCGAGCGGCTGGTGCTGGAGCGGCGCGCGAAGACGGAGGACGAGGAGGCGCGCGTGGCGGAGGAGGGCGAGAGCGATCAGTTGTTGGAGGTAGGTGTGGATGCGCGCGTCGAGAGTAGCAACAGTTCCAGCAGGCGGTGGCGGACTGCTCCGTGCTGTACAGCCAGTTCTGCAACTCGAAGTACGAGCACAAGCTGTCCACCACCTCCATCGAGCTCATGTCGCGGAAGCTGATGGTGTCGCGCCGGCAGCTGCTGAGGCGGCGGAAGCAGAAGACGCTGCTGAGCAACCTGATCTTCCGTCTGAAGGAGGAGATGATGGTGATGGCGGGCGACATCGCCGCCGTGGACAAGGAACTGAAGGAGGCGGACAGCGAGGAGACGGCGGCGTTTCTGCGGGACACGGTAGCGCTGCGCGAGGAATGTAAGGCGTAGCTGGCAGACCTGGTCAACCGACTGAGCATAGTGGACGCGACGATCCGCGCGCGCACGAGGCAGCTGGAGGAGGTGAAGCGGAGCTGCGGTCCGCTGGTGCGGGCGTACGCGGTGATGCAGCAGTCGCTGGAGAAGATGCTGACGCGGGACGAGATGCAGAAGAAGGTGATGACGGCGCTGGAGCTGCGCCTGCGGCAGAAGCGGCTCGACGCGGACCGGCTGCGCGTGGTGGTGTCGAGGCGGCGCGAGCAGTCGCGACTGCAGACGGTGCAGGAGATCATGAGGCAGACGCAGAATCGCGCCTCGACGCGAGAGGAGGAGAAGGCGCGCGAGTCTGGAGAGCGTGTAGGAGAAGGAAAGCGGAGTCAGGAGCAGGGAAGCGTGGGCGCCCCGACGAAGAACCTGCTGTTGATCCTCTCCAACGAGCCTGCGAGCGACCCGGTGGGAGGTGATCATACGATATGAAACATAGAAGGAGCTGAAGGAGGACTACGCGATGGTGCGGAAGGAGCTGGAGGACACGGTGGAGGCGATGAACAAGGCGTGGACGGCGTACCAGTCGCTGCGCGAGCAGTCGAGTCAGCTCCAGAGCAACGCGAACCGCGCGGCGGAGGACGTGGCGTCTCTGCAGCACGCGCTCTTTTCAGCGAAGCAGCTGGAGCAGGACGAGACGACGAGCGTGGGCGAGAGGTTATTGAATAACTGGTAGAAGCGCACGCAGTCGTTGGAGACGTCGCTGGCGCAGGCGCAGACGCACCTGGAGCAGCTGTGTCAGCAGTGCGACGTGTGTCTGCCCTCCGTGGAGACGCGATACAACCAGTACGTGGAGTGGCGCATCGCGGTGTCGCAGCTGCGGAAGAAGCTGCTGCAGCTGGCGCTGTCGATCGACAGGGAAAACGAGGGCGAGACGGAGAAGGAGATTCAGACGGAGACGGCGCGAGTGGACGCGATGCTGAGTAGGAGTGCGAGGCGTGAGTGAGGGTCAGAGTCGTTGGACGCGTGCGCCGTGATCGTGGAGGACCAGTTCGTGAGCAAGAACCGTGAGTTGGACGCCGTGCTGAAGAGTCGCATGCACCCGGTGGGAGAAGGCGGAGGAGGTGACGCGTAGATGTCGATGGAGATGGAGTCGCTGCTGGAGGAGCAGAAGAAGGTGGAGAAGGAGTTGGAGGCGATGAACGCGAAGGAGGGCGTGGACTTCATCGACGAGAACCACGCGGCGTACGACAAGGTGGTGGAGGCGCTGAAGAAGCTGGAGAGCGACCACTGCGTGACGCACGAGGAGTGGAGCGTGGAGGAGAAGAAGGCGCACCTGGAGGAGTACACGAGACGGAAGGAGGCGTTGCTGAAGGAGAAGACGGAGTTGGTGGCGCTGTTCGAGAAGCAGCTGCGAGCGAACGAGGAGATGCCGGAGCAGAAGAAGATGCTGGAGATGCACTTGTACTCGCTGGGCATCCAGCTGTCGGAGCTGGAGAAGAAGCGCGGGGAGGAGCACAGCGAGTGCAGGCGGCGCCAGGCGACGAACGACGAGACGGTGAAGTCCACGGTGCACACGCTGCTGGACTGCAAGGAGCTGCTGAAGAGCTACGAGAGCTCGGTGGAGAACGTGAGGGCGGCGGCGGCGTGTGACGTGTAGGGCGTGGTGAAAACCGCGTCGATTTACGACTTCAGCCTGGAGGATGGAGAGGAGGATCTGGCGGCGCTGCGCAGCAACCCGGAGATCGTGCTACAGACGAGCGACGTGCCGGAGGTGGTGCTGACGGCGGAGCAGCTGGTTCGCGAGAAGGTGAGCGACCTGTGCAGCGAGGACGAGAGCGAGGAGGAGGAAGAGGAGCAGAGCGTGATCGTGAACGAGGAGGACGAGAAGATCATGATCGAGAACTCGGTGAGCAGTTCGACGGAGAAGGCGGCGGAGTCGGAGATCACCACGTTGGAGATGATTCAGAACGAGAGCGTGACTCCCTCGCGGAGCGAGAAGGAGACGCATGGTGAAACGCATAGCGAGACGCCTGAGACGCCTGCGAGTTGTCGGTGGATGGAGAACGGTGAGAGCGTGTGCTGTATGTGCTGTGGAAAGCGCTTCGGGCTGTTCCGACGCCGTCATGTGGGGATGGGAGTGAGTGTTGATGGGTAGCATTGTCGGAAGTGCGGTCAGTTGGTGTGCGGGGCCTGCAGTCCGCATCGGTTGGTTCTGAAGAACGGGTACGGTTTGCCGGTGAGGGTGTGTAGTCGCTGCTTCGAGAAGGAGTGATTGTGATTTGTATAGTGTTGTCATTCATTGTTGATGAGGGTTTGTTGTTCATCGTTGATGTGGAGTGATGAGTCCATTGCCAGTCAATCAAGAGGGGTTGAGAGTCTTCAGAGTTATTGAGAGACATTAACTCAATCAAGAATGGAGAAACTCACAGCAAATCCACTGAAAGACGATGACAACCAACAAACACACCACGCCAAAAGCTCCTTCAACACCATGTCATTGATGCCGCAGTCGTAGTGCTTCGATCCCCACACTCCGTGAATCGCCCCCTTCACGCACGTATATGTTACATCCATTCCCGCATTCTACGCCTCACACCGCCTCGCCTCCACCACCTTCATCTTCTCGTAGGCAACTCTGGCGCCGATCTTCAGCGTGTCGAACTCGCACACGAAGATGCGCGTCGGCGGGTAGAAGGAGAAGTCGTCCTCCATGCAGGGCGAGCTCATCGCGGACGCCCGCTCCTCGTCGAGGAAGTACCACTCCGCCATGATGCAGCCCGAGCGGAAGGTGGGGCTGTACGTCTTGTCGAAGATGGCGCGACGCTCCGGCCACGTGGGGTCGTCTTCGGTGACGTTGCGCACGTCCATCGAGGGGTAGAGAAGCAGCTAGAGTGAAGGGGAGGAGGAATCGCAACCATCTTGGAGAAGAGACAGCGGTGGAACTGCTCGCGCGCCTGCTGGACGATGCTGACGCAGATCTGACCGCCCGCACTGTCGCCCATGAGAACGATGCGGTTCACGTCAAAGTGGTACTCCTTGCTGTGCTCCATCATGTACTAGGAGTGAGAAGCGGGGAGGAGGGGAACGAGAAGACAATCATAGCAGTCGTGTTCCGCCGTGGGGTGGTGGTACTCCGGAGCGAGACGGTAGTTGATGTAGGTGACGACGCTGTTGGTCTTGAGCGCGTACTGGCAGATGATGCCCTCCGTTGACCAGCGATTCGCCATGAGCCAGCCTCCGCCGTGACAGAAGAAGAGGAGTTGGTGAGACTGCTCCTTGTCGTTGAGAACGGATTCGGGCGTATCTATCCCTGAATCGACGGTACCGCGCCGTACATGTGTACAGATCGATCATCGCGCCATCGCGCACTGGAACGGAAGTGACATCGGCCACGATTCCCTTCACTACACATGATTAACGAACGCGAAACCAACTCTTCGGGAGCTTCTTCCGAGAAGGAGTGATGAAGGAGCGGATTCGCATAACCCGCTTCTTATCCTCTTCCTGGCCGCTACACATAATCCCCTATCCACAAACCGACTCTTTCAGCATGACATTCAACGCGGACCAGGAGAACAATCCAAACAGATTCACCAGAAAGGGCAGATTGGTGTTGTAGAAGCCGAAATACAGAACGAGAAGAAGAAGGAGCACAGCGATCCCCCCTGCAACCAGCAATCCTGTTTTCATCGAGAGCGTTCCAGAATCAACGAAAGAGTGATCTGTACAGAGGCACCGACAGTTTCCCGCACACTTCCGTAATCGATTCCACTCTTTCCTTCTTCGACGACGTCGGCTCTTCCATTTCCGATACGGGAGTCGGTCGTGGCGTCATCGCCCATCCCACATTGCCGTTGAGGAATTCATTCAAACGGAAGCAGTACACTCTCTCATCCAATTCATGCTCTCACAAATCACATTTCCCTACCCCATCTCCCTTGCTTCATGAATAGCCTACACGGTTTCATTCAGAGCATCGAGTCCTACATGCAGATCGGTGCGCATTCGGAGAATCCTCTCACGGCGTAGATACCTCGCTCTGCAGTAGGGAGGAGAGGGAATCGTGCGTGTTTTCGATCAACCAGCGAATGACGCGACTCGTCATGGATTACTCGCGTGTTGGCGAAGATCTTCATCCGACCTACTTTTCGGAGTACGCTTCATTTCACTCTCTTTAGCTCGCTAGGCTGACCCAGTTTTTGTATTTCATATTTGATGCGAACAACAGTCCCTCTTCACCGTGTCCGTTACTCCCTAGAATGTGATTTTTTGTGCGAGAAGTGGATCGCTATGCTCCTGGAATGCGTCGAAGTGTTTGTCGGCTCTCATTCCGTGGATTTGTTCTCTCTGTATAGTACGCGCTGTTCCTTCTCTCCACCGTAGCCTACTGTTTTTCTTACGTGAACCGGAATGTGGGAAACGACCGTTTGCGAATCCACCTTGCATTTCAGACCGCGATGCTCATTTCTGAGAAGCAGCCCCTCTTTTCGGACCACTGCTCTGAGCTCCTTCTGTACCTGCTCGGCAGATATGATTCCTCTATCGTATCCCTCCTCGACTCTCTTCACTGTAGCTATTCTACCCGCAAGCCATGCTTTCGGACATCTGTAGTCTGGCATCGCGCGTGGAAATGGGCTCGTCGATCCTGCACACCCTTCTCGAGATCGCTCATTCGAGCGTGAAGAGTAAAGATGCGAACACGCGCTTCATCGCGTGCTCCCTGCTGCAGCTCATCCTGGGCACGCTGCCCGTGGACGCCTCCCTCCTCCCGTTCTGCCTCTCCTGCCTCCTTCCCGTCCTCCGCGACAGCTCGCTCTCCATCCGCGCCGAAGCCGTCCGACGCACCAGTCTCGGACTCGCTTCGCTCATGGCGGCCAGCGATACGCTGGGCACGCAGTTCCTGACGCGGCTCTGCGACAAGCTGACTCCGACGTCTCCGATGCTGCTGCTGAGCGCCGTGGCCGCCGTGCTGGAGTGGTACCAGCAGAACTGCAAGCAGGCGAAGCCGAGCGTGCTCGCGGCGTTTTTCGGCGGGCTGCTGGAGAAGGAGGGGAGTGGGTGTGAGCGGCGATGCTGACGCGTAGACGACGCTTTGCTGTGCGTGGTGCTGCCGTTCATGGTGCGGGAGTGGAGCGACGACCGCGTGCTGAGTCGCCTGGTGCTGGAGCGTGTGCTGGCGCTGGAGGGGAAGGCACACGTGCGACTGCGCGTGCTCTCCGTGCTGCTCGACGCGTTCCCGCTCACCGAGACTGATGTCGCTCGCCTGCTGCGACTCGTGCGCACCACCGTGGCGTCCGACCCCTCGTGTCTGCAGGCAGCGTGCAGTGTGCTATGTGTGGTGCTGCGCGGCGCCGGCGAGTCGGCGTCGCTCCTCGAGTTCACGCGCGACTTGGTGAGCGCGCTGCAGCGCCACCCGCAGGACGAGGTCAACCTGCACCTGCTGCGCACGTACATGATGCGTGCGAATCGAGAGGGCGTTTCACCCGTAGAGTCCTCGATCCCGCTGAACTGCCTGCCGTTCTTCCTCTCCCTGTTCTCGTCCTTCACGACGATGGAGGACATCCGACCGCTGCTCTTCCTCACGCCCGTGTACCTGACGCACGGCTACGCCTCCCTGCCCAAGGTGTTCCCGAGCATCCAGAACCGCATCGCGGCGTCGCTGCACAGCCAGACGGAGAAGGAGCTGAGCGACGCGACGCTGTCTCTCCTTCTCCAGCACCTCCGCGTCGTTCACTTCACGCTCGTGTGGAACCGGCGCAGAGTGCAGGTGGACGTGGAGTCGGTCGCCCAGCGCCTCGTCGCGTCGGCGTCCAAGAGCCCGCTGGCCCTCCGCTGCGCGCTGGTTCTTCTCCGCATTCTCCCGCTGGTGTCGGCGCCGCTGTCCGCGCAGTGGGACGTGCTCCAGTTCTGCTTTTCGTTCCTCGCGCCGCTCTGCGACTACGACTCCTTCGAGCTCCCGTCGCAATACGGTTTGGACGCCCACGAGGACGTCGATCACGCGTGTTTTCTCTCCGTAGCGCCTCCTCTCCACGCTGACGTGTAGCGGCTTCGCTGCGAGATCGTGCGGGGCTTCCCGTTCTCCGTCGACGACGAGGAGGAGGCGGTGTGGTGTCTGGAGGCGCTGCACAGCCCAGCGCGAGTGACGGTGCTGAGTCGCGAGCTGCAGGAGACGCTCATCGCCGAGCTGCCCTCCTTCTTCCAGCAAGCGGACGCCGGTCTGCGCGGCAAACTCGTTGACGCGTTCCGCTCCACGTACGAGCGAGGTAAGTGACTGGCGACGCCTCATCACGCAGTGGCGGCGCTCTCCGTGTCGGGCAAGTGCACGCTGCTCCCCGTGCTGTGGCACGTGCTCCAGAAGGGCTTCCCGTCGCGACCGTTTCAGCAGGAGGAGGCGTGGATGCGTCCGCTGGGGGAGCTGCTGGCGCGCCTGCTGAAGAGCGAGAACAGCGCGGTGTGCCAACTGGCGGCGGAGCTGATGGCGAGTTTCGTCAAGCACGTGCCGAAGGAGCTGCGTGACGCCTTCCGGTCCTCGCTGCTGGAGGGAGTGCGGCGCGGCGAGCGCGGGAGCTCCTTGGCGCTGGGATTCTTGAACGTGTGCAATGAGTGGGTGCTGGAGTGCCTGTTCCAGTGCCTGGAGGACGGCGCGGAGGTGGTGTGGAGCCAGTACTGTCTCTCGCGCCTCGCCGCGCTCTTCGTGCACGTGCCTGAGAGCTGCGAGCGCGCGATCCACGCGATGCTGGACACGAGCATCGAGCTGAAGAACTGCGACGTGCGCGTGCGGGCGAGGACTCACGACTAGACGATGGACGCCGTACCGGTGCTGTCGAGCCTGCTGGAGCTGATGTGTGCCATGATCCGCGCCTCCTCCGACGAGGAGAACTACGGGTTGCGGCTGATGGCGCTGCGGACGGCGCACCAGTTTTCGGAGGCGGGGAGCGACGACCGCGTGCTGTTCCAGCTGCTGGACCTGCTGCTGCTGGAGAAGGACTTCCTCTTCGTGACGGCGCACGAGCAGCGGTTCCTCTTCCGCGTGCTGTCCCTGTCCATCCACTCGGCCTCCGCCGCCGTGCAGAAGAAGATGAACCGCGTGCTGCACGAGCTGTTCCTCTCCGTGCAGGTGCCGCAGCAGTCGCTCCAACTCTTCTTCGAGCAGCTTCTCGACGAGGTGAACGCGAACGAGCGGCGCGGCGGGAAGCCCAGCGTGTGGGTGGACGACAGCGTGCTGTTCGCCCTCCACCTCGTTCTCCACTCCTTCAGCGCCATGTCCGCCGTGTGGGACTACGTGCTGTCTCTGCTGACGGCGGCGGTGTCGGACCGCGGCTTCTCCGTGCGCGTAGGCGTGGCGTGGCGTGTTCAGCGTAGGTGTTGTTGTTGCTGTTCTCGTCCTCCTTCCCCATGGACTCGATCACGAGCATCATGATGCACTGTCCGCGCGCCTTCTTCGAGAGGGTGGTCGTGATGGCGTGCGACGTGCTGGCGTTTGTGCTGAGGAGTGAGCGTGGAGAAAGCGAAAAGAGTGAGCATCGAGAAAGTGAAAAGAGTGAAGAGAATGGGGGCATTGAAGTGCACAACCCTGCGAGAAACGATGAAACTCCTTCTAACAGAAATGACGGTACTGTCGATTCGGAGAAGCCTCCAGCGGAGAATGACAAGACAGAAGACACCTTCGACTCGCTCGCCACCCTCATCTTCACGGCCCTCTCGCATCTGGTGCTGGAGATAGAGAAGGAGGGTCCTGTCCCCTCAGTGGACACCATCGCACCCAAAGTGACTCCTTGCCTGTTCTCTCATGAATAGGTCTTCGGTCTGACGAAGCGCATGCTGTTTGAAGCCAGAGTGTCTCTGAAGGTGAAGGACCAACTGCTTGAATTCCTGCTGATTCTGGCGCAGAGGCGCTGCTTCGCCAAGTCCGAGACCGTGGAGGCGTTACTGCGACTCATTCCCATCGATTTCGCCCAGCAGGAGCCGCCCGCGTACGTGCGACGGTGGGTGGCGTTCGTGACGCGGTGAGTGTGTTGGGCGTGCGTGACGCGTAGAGTGATCGCCATCATCATCATGACGCAGAGCGCCCACCGCACGATCATTGAGCGCTTCGTGAACGAGAACAAGGAGGAGTGGAGCGCGCTGTGGCAGGAGGCGATTGAGGACGAGTTGAATGGGCTGGAGGAGAACCAGGAGTCGCTGCTTTCGGAGTGTCTGGTTGACGCGGCGGCGTTTCATCGAAGCGAGTGTTCCGCCGTGCAGCACGCGTTTCACATGGCGGAGCTGGACGACGAGCCGGTGGAGGAGGAGCTGGTGAACGAGAAGGCGAACGCCGTCCACGCGACGCTGTGTTTCTTCCGCAGCGTGTGCATGCTCATCCTCTTCGTGGAGTCGTACAAGGCGTTTCGGTCGCACCGGGTGTTGGAGATGGTGTCGACGCTGTCGTCGCTGCTGCCGTGCCTGAGTTTGATCTCCAACAACGACGTCGTGTGCGAGATCCTGCTGTTCGTGCTGGAGTTTCTGCAGACGATCAACAAGGAGAGCGGGCTGGACGCGGGAACGGTGGAGGCGGCGTCGGCGGACCTGCTGTCGTCGCTGGTGGAGGTGATCGTCAACAAGGGCTTCAGTCAGTACTTGATCGCGAACCCGTTTCTGGTGGAGAGCATGCAGCTGTCGTCGCAGTTCGTTCTCTCGGTGAACGACGAGTGCGCCACGCCCAACTACATCACGTCGTACTTGCTGAAGGGCGGCTTTCTGATCGACCACGGCATGGAAACGTACCACTCGCTCACGCACGTGCACTGTCCGTACTCCGTTCTCGAGTCGTGCAACGAGGAGTGCGATGTGTTGAAGAAGGAGGAGAGCGGGCACGTTGTGGAGCCGGTTGTGGAGGAGAGCGTTCGGGTGCGTGCTCCGCGGAGGCGTCGGCGTCTGCAAGTGGTGTTGAGTGACCGTTCTTCAGAGTCGGAGGGGGTTGTGATGCCAAAGGAGAAGGGTGTGCTTTCAGAGGAGAGGGGTGTAATAAGAGAAGAGAAGGACGCGCTTTCAGAAGAGAAAGACGCACTAACAGAAGAGAAAACGCCTTCTGACCGAGCGACGCCAACCCTCTCGCCAGACCCCATCGTGCACGACTTCTCGCCCCCACACTCCCCCTCCATTCACATTTCCCCACACCACATGCACAGTCCCTCTCCCTCTCCCTCTCTCGACGAGGATCATGCGCACCGGTTTTCCGTACACACCCCCTCCGCCGCTTACAGGGCATCACTCTTCACCGATGCGGTGGCTCCCTCGTCCGCCTCGTTCAACAGCGAGTTCGCCTTCCTGTTCAACACGTCGTTTCTGACCTTCCTCCATCACGCGTTCACCTTCTACTCCGTCCCGACGCAGGTGCGCTGCGTGCGCACGGTGCTGAGGGCGTACGAGGAGAACGCGAGCACGCTGGTGGTGCTGCTGGAGTACCTGTTCTCTCATTGGATGGACGCCTTCTTCGCGGAGGACAAGCCCGGGAAGCAGGAGGTGGTGGCACTCATTCTGGAGATGGCGGAGAAGCAGCCAGCGTGGCGAGCGAGTTTGCTGAGCGCGCTGGAGACGGGGATTCTGCGGACGATGAGTGAGAACGCGGAGGGCGAGGCGACGCTCCGACACGTGACGAACAAGTGGGCGCTGCTGCTGGCGCTGTACCAGAAGAACCGCGACGCTTCGTGCTGCGCGTCGGTGTTCTCGTTGGTAGCGTGGTGCGTGCGGTCGATCCAGACGCTGCAGCCCGCGCTGCTGTCGCTGTCGTTGTCGCTGTGCTTCTCGCTCGTGAACGTTCTGACGCAGGAGCACGCGAACGCGCTGTTCCTGTCGAAGAGCAAGTACGTGGTGATGAACCTGAGCGAGCGCATGGACGTGCTGGACGGCGAGGCGGCGTTCTCGTGCGCGCTGTTCCTGCTGTGGCTGGTGCAGAACGAGGAGTTCGCGCTCGCCTCGAGCCGGCAGTGCGTGATCTGGGCGTGCATTCTGCTGGCGAAGCGCGTGGTGGTGCTGCTGGAGAGCGAGGAGGAGGGCGAGGGCGAGACGGAGGCGAGACAGCGACTGAAGCACATTTTCGCGTGCATCGGACACGTGCTGCTGACCATCACGCAGAAGGACAGCGAGCGCTTCCGCATGGAGCTGAGTCATTACAGTTCGCTGGATCGTCAGCTGGCCCAGTTCTGCTGCCAGAAGTATGTACAATTGAAGAATCGATAGAAGCGATGTGTTTGTTTGCCAATGGAGATGAGAGCGTGGGTGGTTGGAGGAGGATCCGTGCAAATGGCTGTCTTCCTCAGAGAGACGAAATGCCGAAGGAAGTGAAGAAAACGGAACCCCACAAGAAGTCTTCTTCCATGCCCCAAAACTACTACTTTCTCGTCGGCGGTCTTTCCTTCCTAGCGGGGTTGTACGTGGACCAGAATTACAACGTTCCCGACATCAAGTACTGGGTCCAGCACGCGGAAGAGGTTGTATGTGCTCATCTCCACGTCTGAGTTGTAGATTACGGTAATCGAGAAGAAGTACCGGAAAAAGAAGGGAAACGGTGATGATGAATAACCGTGTGCGTTTTTCGCGTTTCTTTACTCCGCATGCACGGTCCTTCTGTCCTATTTTCCATTTCTGCTGTTTGTTTCACAGCTACGTTTGTTCCGGGCGAGTTGTGAAGAGAGCCCGCATCTGCACCCATATATCGATGCGCGGGCGAATCTGAACGACTTAAATCGTCACTGAAGGGCGTTGGTTGCACTGGGAGCGTCACATTTCTCTTGATTGAAAGGAGTCTATTGCAAAGCGTGGACTTGGGTCTATTATCGGTGGTGCCTACGATGAGACAATTGACTCTGATAGTAGAGTGTTGCGTCCTTGCTGTAATTGCCGTAGTCTCTGCTTTTCCTTCCTTTTGTGGTACAGGCCTATGTAGCGGACTTGGGTCCCTATTCGGTGTCTGGCCTTTCCTTCATTTACCGCGGCTTGTACGTGCTATCGAAGTCGTCGTTTCCTTCCTTTTTGTTGCATCTGGAGGCGCGGTTCACCACTAGGTTTCACAACGATCCGCACATCACGATGAACATGCAGCTATCTCAGAACACTGCTGATTCCGATACTCCTCCTGAGATGGAGGTGCTGGATGGTGTCACTGCGTAAGAAATAGATCGCGATCATGTCGGAATACGCATTCAGGTCCCTTGGCTATGTTGTAGGCAGTGATGAGATGAATCCGAAACGCGTTTTATGTTGCGACAGTGAGGGATACACGGTTGGAGAGGAGAGTGCGTGTGAGGGGTAGAAGCAAGTTTGCGACAATCCCGGTCATTTGTTCTTCCCCAGTGATTTAGAAGGTGAGTACCAGGTGCAGGCCGTGAAGTTGAAGTGGGATTGCACAATATGCGTGAGCGATAGACCCGAGGTGGAGAAGGTGGAGTTGCACTTCGATGTGGAGGAAACGGGCGTGTACTTTGTTGTGGCATCCTCGTACCGTTGCGTTTCGCTTGCTAACAAGCAGATGTGACTACCGTACCAATCACGCCTTCGTGAGTGGTTCCTACGTGGTCCAGAATCCTTACGGCGAATTGCCGGCGTCTATCTTCGGCAACTACCCGCTCTACTGGCTGCTCCTCCTGTGCTACTCGGGCCTCCTTCTCTACTGGGCGTACAACATGTTCTCCCACAAGTCCGAGCTCATGGGCGTCCACACGGTCATTCTGGTAGGGCTGCGCCGTCGCCGTGACCCACAGGTGCTGCTGGTCGTCTGCGAGCTGGGCTGCTTGACGCGCGTGGCGTACCTGCGCTCCTTCAACCGCACGGGCACGTCGAAGCGGCTGCTGGAGGGCCTGTCGGTGCTGCTGAACTGCGTGATGCAGACGATGCTGCGTCTGATGGTGCTGATGGTGTCGCTGGGGTGAGGAACGCGAGGTGGTGTGAGGCGTAGAGCGGGCATCACGACCTTTTCGCTGACGGAGCGCGCGCGCTTCTTCCTGGTGACGGGGTGCGTGTTCTTCTCCGTGGCCGCCTGGGACTGGAGGTACCTGCTGCGCACCATGCACCACGACTCGTACGACCTGCTCCACCTGCTCGTCGTGTGTCTGTGGGTGGCGAGGGTATGGGATGACGACTAGCGTGGACACGGCGAGCGCGTCGCTCACCATCGTCTTCCTCAACAGCACGACGGAGCGTCTGCGCGAGCAGTCGCAGCACGTGAAGCTGCGTTTCTACACGCAGTTCCGGCGAGTGTTGGTTGGAGGCATCGTGATGATCCCCGTGGTGCTGGGGTGGTTCTGCCTGTCCATGTACTCGTTCCAGCTCTCGAACCTGTGGCTGTGGCAGTGGGTGTAGGGGAGAGAGGGGCGACTGAGGTGTAGCGCGCGCGACGGCGTTTGGAACGCGTTTTATCTGGCGATGGTGGTCGTGATCATGTACATGGTGAAGCCGACAGAGCATTCTTCTGCCTACGCGTACCGACTGGAGTTGGCGACGGAGGCGAGGGAGGTAGGGATGGCGCGATGCGTTGAGGGGTAGCACGATGAGGACTACGGAGTGCGCAGTTTTGACTTGCAGGGAGAGTATGGGAAGGAGCGCGTAGTGGTGCGCACGGTGGACAGTGAATTGAAGCCGATGGCGATGAGTAGTTGCTATTCATATAAGTGATTTGTGTGTTTGTTTCCGAATGCGTGGATGCGTTTGTTTTCGAATGCGTGGATGCGTTTGTTTTCGAATGCGTGGATGCGTTTCAGGGAGAATGCGATTCTGCGCCCACTTTCTTCTCCGCGAATGCTCTCTTCGATCGTGAGCGCTTTGCATACTGCTGCTCATTCTCGTAGGGAAGACGATTGTGCAGAACGCCCCTTCTGAAGTCATTTCAGCCGGTGGCATTCCGTTCCGTTTCCTATTTTTCAGAGGAAGATATGAAGAGTAGTGGATCACAAATGGGGATTCCGTGTAGAAATCAGCAGCTCGGACACGAAAAGCCTCTCTGAGCACATAAAGAACTTGATTATCACGAAGGGTCCGCTCTCCATTTCCGAGTTTACCAAAATCGCGCTGACGCACCCGACGCTGGGCTTCTATCACAATTGCGACGTCATTGGCAAGGAGCAGAGCCACTTCATCACGTCCCCCGAAATCAACCAGGTGTTTGGCGAACTCATCGGGATCTGGTGCGTGACGCAGTGGGAGCAGTTCGGAAAGCCGAAGAAGATGGAGCTGGTGGAGCTGGGGCCGGGTCGCGGCACGCTGATGAGCGATTTGCTGCGCGCTGCACGCCACTTTCCCGGGTTCTACAACGGTCTCGACATCCATCTGGTTGAAATGAGCACGGGCATGCGCGAGAAGCAGAAGTACACGCTGGACTGCAAGTGCGCTGCTCTCCTGCTGTGTAATTCCTAGGGCGCTGGACACGCCGGAGCCGAAGGACGTGGTAACGGGAAAGGAGCACATGAAGCTGCGCGACGCGGCGAACCTGGACGTGGAGGTGGCTGCGTGAGCTGAGGAGTAGATCTACTGGCACAACACCATCGCCTCGGTGCCGCACGAGTACCCGACGCTGATCATCGGGCACGAGTTCCTGGACGCGCTGCCGATCCAGAAGTTCCAGTACACGAAGAAGGGCTGGCGCGAGGTGCTGATCGACCTGAAGGACCACGTGGACTGGGAGGTGGACGACAGTCTGCAGAACACCGCGAAGGGCGACGACCACGCCAGTCTGTCGCTGGAGAAGGCGGTGATGCAGGGTCAATCGGAGGATAAGGTGCAGGAGGCGAACGGCTTGGAGTTCAAGGAGATTCTGTGTCCGCACAACAACCTGGCGGCGACGGCGATGCTGGGCGGTTTATTTGAGGGCGAGACGATCGAGCAGACGGGTTCGTCGAACGAGAGTGGTGGGTGACGGGCGTTTCGTTGACGAGTAGCGTTCTTAAAGCACGTGAAGGAGCGCCGTCGCTTGCTGGAGGAGGAGATCAAGCGCGAGGGCAGCGTGAACGCGAAACCACTGCTGGATGCGACGGGGAAGCCGATTGTGGACGCGAGTGGGAAGCCGTGCAAGACGTCCATTCCGTTGGTGGACGCGAGCGGGAAGGTGCTGGGCGAGAAGGACTTGAGCGAGTACCACATCAGCGAGGATATCGATGCGGTGTTGAAGCAGAGAGGGAGTGAGGGTGTGAAGGTGAAGAGTGAGGGTGTGAAGGTGAAGAGTGAGGGTGTGAAGGTGAAGAGTGAGGGTGTG
>JANPWJ010001018.1:0-16761 GCA_027406325.1 Blastocystis sp. subtype 2
GGTACTCATTCTCCGTCAGGAAACCACTCTTGTAACCACGAATAAGTGCCTCGGAATAGCCGTGCTGCACATTGAACGTGTTCATGTCTCCACAAGGTAGATTCTCCATTCTCCTACACCGGTAACAACCAAACGACGAGCAAATACGTCTCTTCTGTGAAAGATGCCGAGTTGTTTCTCGTTTGTTCAAAATGGGGACTGAACGGAGGAAATGTGCCCAAACGCTGTCCCATTTCATTTGACTCTGTTACGCATGCGGTGAGGGTGGGTGGATTGGGCTTTCATTATGTGAAGAGTGGAGAACGCCTCCCAACCCTACTCCTTGGAAATGAATATGGAGTCCGATTACGAGGAATCGCTATCCAACAAACACGACTATTCTCCTAAAAGATCGAAATCGTCCAACTTGTCGTTGTACTTCATGATGTGCTTCTTGATCTTGGAAGTATCCACCCACGTCACGTAGTCTTCCATATCTCTCGTAACCAGATACGCGGGGTCCGAAACAAGGTCGACGCCCACACGGATGTGTCCCTACTCCTCACCGTTTCACGGAAAATAGCCTACCTGTTTCACTAGATTCGTCGCCTGCTCGATGTTGTTCGCCATCTTCATCCGGACCATGATCACGGGGAGACGTCGCTTGCAGAACGAGGACGCGGTGATCTTCTCCGCGCCGGCGAGACTGTTCTCCATGGGCATCAATCCCATGTTGTATAGTTTGTGAAGCAGCTGCTCTGTGATTTGAATTCGCATCTCGTCGTTCGGCGGCAGCTCGGCGAGTTTATGTATAAAGGACTGGATCTTTCCCACAAGACGATTGTAACTACGCGTCATGCACAAGAAGCGCACCCACTATTGGTAGTCTTCGCGACGCGTGATGTGGTAGCGGTGGAGAATCGCCGCCTCGCGAGCAGAGTCATCTCGTTTCCATTCGAGGAAATTTGTCTTCTTCAAGAGCTTCTGCTCATGGTACTTCAGCTTACGCATCTGAGACATGATTGCTTGGTCCCCTGGTGAGCTTTTGCCAAAAGAAGGACCAACCGAAATCGCTCCCTTTTCTGCCGACTCGCCACGATTTGATTAGGCGTATCGTTGGTATGGGAAGAGATCGCAGCGAAGATCGACATCACCATAGTCGCAGTCATAGAAGCCATTATCGAAGTAGTTCTCGTCGCAGCCGTAGTCGAAGCTCTCGTCATTCTAGAGACCGGAGCCGAGACTACTCGAGGCGTAGAGATAGCTCGAGACATGATAGTCATCGTAGCATTCATAATGAAGGTAGCCACCATAGAAGCAATGCTCGTGAAGAAGGATCCCGCACATCGGAACGAAAGTCGTCTGTACGATACGAAACCGTTCCAAAGCCTGCGGAATCCTCCAATCCCTCCGTGAGTGCGCTTCCGACGGTATGTATTTCGTGGCTGTGTCTCATTTTAGATTTCATTATCATTGAATCAATCCAAAGGACAGGAAGTGAAGCCTGTCGTGTCCTTGTTCAGCACTGACTCTGTACAATTTTGCAGTCCTCGTAACAATTAGACGAAGAAAGAGGGTGTGCCGAGCATCTTCCAGGAGTCGAATGCGAAGGAATCGAGTGGGGGAGATGTGTTGAAGTGACCCGTAGCCAAAAAGAAGGAAGAAGAGGAAGAAGATCCCTACGAGGCGTACATGCGCGAGATTGATGTGGTGGTTAAGTGGTGTGGTGATGGCTAGAAGGAAACGAAAGAAGGAGTGATGGAATCGCTGAAGAAGGATTACGAAAACAACCAGAAACAGTTGGAGGAGGAGAAGGAGGAAGAGAAGAAGGACATGCCTCCTCCCGTCATCACGCTCGAGGAATTGATGTAGTTGAAGTGTTTTGTGATCACATACAGGAAAAACAACAACGATGAAGAGGAAACGCCGGAGGAGGACGAAACGTATCATCAACAATTCAAGGAGGCGCTTCAGAAGCAAGTACTCCACCAGTTTGCTTTCTCATCATAGAGAGAAGAGGAAGAGAAGAAGGAGCAGGAAGCCAAGGCGCAGAAGATGATCAATGACAGTCTGGGCTACACGGAAATGGTTATTCAATACACTTCTTATGACGCCTAGCAAGACGACTACGTCGAGGAGTACATGGACGACAACACGGAAATGACCGCGTTGGAGAAACTGCAGAAGAAGATCCAGAGCAAGATTCTCGCGGTACGAACGCGCGGCGGATTTGAGGCATAGCCCGTGGACCACTCCAAGATCACCTACCTGCCCATCAAGAAGAACTTCTACAAAGAGTCGCCACTCATCACCAAAGTGACCGACGACGAGATCGCCAAGCTGCGCGAGTCTTGGCGCATGACGATTCGCGGCAAGAACTACCCACGTCCCGTGCTCACCTGGACGCAGTGTGGTCTCAGCGAGAAGATCCTGCACGTGATCGACCGTCTGGGCTACGAGAAGCCCTTCCCCATCCAGTGTCAGTCGATTCCCACCGTCATGAGCGGACGAGAGGTGATCGCTATTGCCAAGACGGGCTCGGGCAAGACGCTGGCGTACCTGCTGCCGCTGTTCCGACACATCATGGACCAGCCGCCCGTGAAGGAGGGCGATGGGCCCATCGGACTGATCCTGGCGCCCGCGCGCGAGCTGGTGGCGCAGATCTACAACGAGGCGTCGAAGTTCTGCCGCGTGCTGGGTATTCGCATCACTGCCGTGTATGGTGGCACCAGCATGACGGACCAGATCAACAGTCTCAAGCGCGGGAGCGAGATCATCGTCTGCACGCCGGGTACGCTCTGGAGCTTCCGCTGAGGCGTAGGGCGCATGATCGAGATTCTGTGTCTGAACCAGGGCAGGCTGGTGGGTCTGAACCGCGTGTCGTATGTGGTGCTGGACGAGGCGGACCGCATGCTGGACATGGGCTTCGAGCCACAGATTCAGATGATTCTGTCCAACGCGCGACCTGACCGCCAGCTCGTCATGTTCTCCGCCACCTTCCCCACGCACGTGGAGAACCTCGCGCGCTCGCTGCTGCACAAGCCGGTGATGATCGTGGTGGGCGGGCGCACGGAGGTGGCGGCGGAGGTGTCGCAGACGATCGAGGTGCGCACGAAGGAGCAGAAGTACCCGCGCTTGCTCCAGATTCTCGGCGAGTGGTACGACCGTGGACTGATCCTGATCTTCGTGGACAAGCAACAGAAGGCGGACTACGTGGCGGTTGAGAGCGTGTTTGACTCGTAGCTGTTCCGTGACCTGCTGCGCAGCGGGTACTACTCCTTCACGCTTCACGGCGGCATGGACCAGCAGGACCGCGACCAGACGATTGCGGACTTCAAGAACAAGGTGCGCACGATCCTGATCGCCACGTCGGTCGCGGGGCGCGGCATCCACGTGAACAACCTGGTGCTGGTGATCAACTACGACTGTCCGAACCACCTGGAGGACTACGTAAGTGTGTGTGGTGGCGATGACAGTGCAGGTGCATCGTGTGGGACGAACGGGACGCGCGGGACACAAGGGCACAGCTATCACGTTCATCACGCCGCAGGAGGAACAGTACGCTGGCGACATGGTGAAGGCGCTGAAGCAGAGCAAGTCGCCCGTCCCGATCGAGCTGCAGCAGATGGCAGACTCCTTCGAGGCGAAGGTGAAGGAGGGCAACGCGAAGCATCGCCGCTCGGGCTACCACACGAAGGGCTTCAAGTTCGACGAGGCGGAGGCGGGCGAGAAGGAGGTGATCAAGAACATGCAGCGCCGTCAGGTGGAGGTGGAGAACGGAATCATTTCCGCGGAGGAGGCGCAGCAGCAGGAGGCGGACGAGCACACGGTGCGCGAGAAGTTCAACATCAAGCTGGTGAATGCGCCGGAGGAAGGCGAGGAGGACAAGGGTCCGAGCATGCAGGAGTTGCTGAAGAAGATCGACGAGGAGGACAGCGACAACGACGACGTGTTCGGTCACCGTGAGAACGAAAACGGTGGGGCGTGGGGGGCGAGTGTGACGTGTAGAGTTGATGAACGAGGATGGCACGGTGAACCGCAAGAGCGTGAAGCGCAAGGGCATGGAGATCGTGAACTCGCTGGCGGCGGAGGGCGGCGAGGGCGTGGACAAGTTGTTACAGGTGGCTGCCGACAGCGGCTCAGTGTCCTCTGCCACGCTGATGGAGGCGATCAAAGCCGTGCAGTCGATCGAGGTGGCGGTGGCGACGCGTGCTAACGAATAGGACAGCATTCAGTTTAATCAGGGCATTCAGAAACTGAACGTGAACGGACGGCTCTTCTACTTTGAGGAGGTGGAGATCAACGACTACCCGCAGAAGGCGCGCTACGCGCTGAACAACCGCGCGGAGATGGACCGAATTCAGGACTGGACGGGCGCGTCGATCGGCATCAGAGGCAATTACGTGCCTCCAGGCAAGAAGCCGGCGCTGGGCTCGAGACGCCTGCACCTGTACATTGAGGCGGATTCGCCCGCCAAGGTCACGAGAGCGAAGACGGAGTGCATCAACTTCCTGGAGAACGCCACAAAGGGCCAGACGTACGACACGGACATGATCAAGGCGTACACGACATACTGCTGTTTGTGCAACAAACGACGGTTACAAAAAGTCGCTGATCTTGGCGGGCTGCCGCACAGCGCACGTAAAACCCTTCTGGAACCGAAAGACGATTCCCCTGATTCCTTTCCGCACCTTCGCTTCCTGGTGCGTGTTGAAGAAGGTGCTCTTCTTGATCGGCGTCATCTTCTTCTCGATTTCCTTCTCGTCCACTTCCAAATCCACCTGGCGTTGCTTCTTCGCGCTCTCCGACTGCGACTGGGCAGCATGCTGCTTTCGCTTGACCGGAGTGGTGGGCGCGGCTTTCTTCGTAATCATGTCTTCCTGTGACTCGGAGGGAAGCGAATAGTTGCCGCGAATGAGCACCTTCTGCAACTCCGACTGCATCTTGAACTTCACTGCATTTTGAACCTAGAGTATTATGCTATGCTGTCATGATTATCACTTTCAAAAAGGGAGATGGAATATCGGGATAGGTGGCTAATGCCACAAGATCGGGCTTCAGCTCGATTTGCAGGATGCCCGTTGTATTTGTGGATTCGTAATACACTCCGTATTCTCTACGACTAAGAACGACGGGTTGCGCTCACGCCATTAGCAACGCAATGCGAGACACCTCTCTCTTCTCGGCATTCGTCATCAGCAGCGTATCTACCGGTCGGATGGTTGGCGTGATCAGCTTCAGCAACGGAGAGAGGTACTCCAGAATCAGCGGCATGATGCGACAGCCCTCCATGTATCTGAGCGCGCTGCTATACTTCAACTGCGTGATCTCCATTCGGTTGTTCACTCGCCGCCGATGCAACTATTCGTCATTCGACACAAACCACAGATCACGTTAATGCCCGCCTTTGTCGAAACACGACCCAACTTGGCCGGCATCTCGCGTCGATACAACATGTGAATGATGCCCAAGAAGGCGGGAAGCACTCTCTGCAAACTGAAGTTCATTCTACACATCACCCACAATTCCACGATTTCCACGTTTGACGCACTCTCTGGAGAATCCACTCGTAGTCGATAATCGATTCGAGCGCAGTCGCGTACTTCACCAGCGTGAAGTCGGGAATCGAGATCGTCGGCAGGTACTCCAACACGCCCTCGATACATCGTTCCGCATCGATGTCCCCGAAGTACTGGAACAATTGGGGTATATTGGACTGCAGAGTCCCACTTCCTACGACTCACACGCGTCTGTCGCTCTTACGACCATTCTGCCGTTTACACAGAAACACCAACCGCCAAAAATCGTCCAGATTCTGGACAATCTCCTTGCTGGTCAGACCCGCCTCCTTCACCGTCTCCACAGTCACGCTTCCCGACAACTGAATCACGGCCTGCAGCGCGTTGAGCACGTACCGAATGTCCCCTTGTCCCAAATCCACTAATGTCCCGATTGCGGCAGTTTCAAACGGAATGCTCTGTTTCTCGCACACGCGTTGCACGACGGAATTCTGTTGTGGAACGCTGATTTGGGGGAGTGTGAGACGCTGGTAGAAGGGCTTCAGCTCCAGCAGGTTGGAGGCGTACTACGGGTGAGAAGGCGGACGGGAGACGACGAGATCATTGCAGATGATCACCACGGGGAACAACGAAATGCGAGGGTCCTTCTTGTACTCCTCGTACTTCTTGCGCAGAAACGCGACGATCGCCTTCCTCTCCGAAAACGAAAACGATGTGTCGAAATTGTCCTACAATTCACGGATTCCAAAAAGAGTCACGAATAACAACAAGGGTGGACTGTTCGTTCCGAACTCAATCCCCTTGTTCTCCAGCGCGTCCTTCACCTCCTGCAGGGTGCGCTGCGTCGAAACTCCCGCCAACTCGCCGGCAAACGACACCACACGCAAATGATGAGCGCGCGCCGCGACCTGCACAAGTGAGGACTTCCCACTCGCCACGGGTCCGCTGAGCACGAGCAGGGGATTGAAGGGACGTGTGGGGAGAGGCGACGGGAGGTCGGGAGCGAAGTAGGGGCGCAGCGGCGGCTTGGAGGTGCAGCGAGCGGAGTGATGTCCGCCCTGGTGGCACTCGGGACAGTAGAAAGGAAGCGAATCGAGTTCGGTGGTGCTCTCGTTCTCCTTGGTCTGGACGTGAGGGGGAGGAGGGGAGGGTACGTGGAAGAGGGAGGGCTTCCACTGGGACAGCCATTTCATGAAGACGCGGTTGGTCTGACCATCGGAGATGAGATCGATGAAGGAGTGCGGGGTGAATTGAGAGCTCCAATCTGGGGGCAAGAGCTGGCCGTTCTTTCGAAGTTGCTCCTTCGCCTCCATCTCTCTCTAGGGGTGAGTGATGAGCGTGAAATGGACTCGAATGCGACGCTCGTGCACCTCATCGATGATTTGTTCGATTGGTTTGGAGAGGAGATGGAAACCCTCGGTAGGCGTCTTCACAGGCGCTCTCCTCTTGGATCGGCGAAGGAACACAAGGGATCCCTACCCGCTAAACTCCGTAATCCACACACCACATTGTTCAATTTGCACAGCGTCGATCTTCCTTCCGGAGGGACAGTGAACACATACTCCTCCTTCGGTTCCTCCACTTCCACAATTTGTTCATTCGTCTCCTTCTCTTCCACTTGATATTCCTGCTCTTCCTCAATTGTTTCTTCAACGCGAGTTTCCTCATTTCCAGGTTTTGATTCCTTCTGTTTCCTATTCCGTGACACCCAACCGATTCCAAATACAATTCGTCCATGAGCGCCTCCTCAAACTCCACTACACGTGAGAACCGCTACGACGCATCGAATACTCTGTTCGGAGAGCTCTTCCTCCATCTGCTCATTCTCCAGTGCGAGGAGATCGTTCAAATCATCCTGCAACTCCATCCGTGTTTCGATTCCGATTCAAACATACTGTGGGGCCCCAACAATTCCGGTCCTCGTGATCGTCCGCGTCAAACAAACAGAGGGGAAAAGTGCATGTTACAGCTTCTGGGAAAGAACGGCATCGATCTCCGACTTCTCGATGGGAGAGAACATGGCGCGCCACAACGCCACGACGAGACCAGCACCCACGTTGAACTCCAAAACGCAGTCGATCAGGATGGTTTTCAGCGAAGCCTTGCGAATGCCGGAAAGGAAGAGAGAGAACTCGAAACCCGTCTCCACACCCGTGCAAATGAGGAATATCTTCCCCAGATTCTGCCACGACACTCGCTTGTAAATCAGGTACGCATAACCAAGACAAGCGAGTACCACAAACAGCCAGCGTTGCGAATCCATCGTGTGACTCACCGCTATCACGCTGGAACCCTTGTACGCCTTCTGCAGAAAGGCCGGCGTAAACTGCACGATAATGAACAGTACGATCCAAAACCACCTGTTGATCTCCTTGCGGTTCGGTCCGAACGTGCCCTCGAGCATGAGACACACGAATGACGGATGGATGATTCCCGGACCCAGTTGGAGCCATACCTGCACCAAGTACGGGTTGTAGGGAGAGGATATGACGCGTACGCGCATCAGCGACATCCACATCACGCCATCCACAAGATAGTAGATGATAAACCCGATGAGGCAGAAGTACAGGGGTCGCTTCTGCTTGTAGTGCGCTAAGCAGAACAACCAGAGGATGACAGCACAGATGTCGAAGATGACGATAGAAGACCCCACTTCTCGTTGTACAATATGCGTTGCAGTCATGCGCGGTGTGGAGCGTGAAGAAGAGGAATGAAATGGGAAGGGAGTGTTGTGGCCGTTCTCACTCTGATTATGGCAGTGAACTGCACTGCAAATTCACCTCTCCTCTCAACAAACACTCCGCTAAATGCGATCCCTCTGCGATGAGTGGATCTTATGGTATTCATAACTGTAGTCCCTCCGCTTCTTGTGGAAGTACCGGGGAATGTACAAAAAGACAGGACGACCCACCAGCTTCATCGCGGGTCGCATGCGAATCCGACTCGTCTCGCCCTCGCTCGGCGCCTCCACCTCCGTTTCATTCTCCACGGGAACCTGAATCTCCTCCATCTCGTACTCGCCGTTGGGCAGCTGGTAGACGTTCATGCGTCGATTCACCGTCTCCGACACGCACCACGTGACCATCACCGCACAGCAAATCAAGCCAAACAGCAGCGCCATGATCACCAGCACCACGCTGCTCTTGCAGTAACCCTGTGGCTCGCCCCACACCGCCATGCCCTCGCTCTCCGTGCACAGCCGCTTCACCCTCCCGTACATCCAGTAGCTCTTCGAGCAGCGGTACACGGCCACTTCGCCCACGGGAGTCGCGGGGAAGTCGCCGATGTCGGGACAGCCGTTCTTCACCACGATCTCCAGCGTGGTGGTCGCCGCGCCTCGCTGGTTCTTCGCCGTTACCGTGTACGTGGTGACGAAGGACTCCACCACGGGAATGCCAGTAATACTCCCCGTTTTCACGTTGAACACCAGACCCGTGGGAAGCGCTGGCTTGATGGAGAACGAGGAAACGTAGAAGGCGACGGTGGGGGACGTCGAAACGTACGAGTGCGTGAAGGTTGTGACGCGGCGCGGCTCGTACGAGAACGTCGTCGGGACCGTGGGAATGCAGTGGGAGTCGTCGACCGAGCTGAAATGTCCGTTCTGACACACACGCACCGCGTAGCCCGTCATGTACTCGGGACACGGACCGTGGCTCTCCTCTCCCTCGTTCGCCGAAGGGAAGCCCTCCGTCGCCTCGCACGCCACGTCCACGCGGTCGGCGAACAGCATGATCTCCGCGAACTCGATGCCTTCGCTCTGGCAGCCGTTCGCGACGAGTTGGTAAGAACCATACGACGCCTGGTTGGACAGCGCCCACTCCTTCCACTGCCCGTAGCCTGACGACGCGCTCCACGTCAGCTCCTCGCTCTCAAACAGAACCGTCCAGTGCGTCTGGTCGTTGGAGGCCTCGAGACGGAGGCGCTGCGGACGGCGGTTGTGCGAGTTGCCAGCGTAGAAGCGAAGTCGGTTCACGTACTCCTTGCGATCGTCCCAGTAACTCCACCGGGCAACGACATCGACGCACGACGAGGACCCGAAGAACTTCGTGTCCGTCTGCTTGTCGAACGCGTTCTCCACGTACTCGAACCACGGCGATCCCACGCCGCGCACTGAGCCCCACGCCCACCCCTCGACCACGCGGTCGCTCCCAGAAGCGATCGACTCCATCGCGGCAGTGAAGTAGTTGGCCTCCTCCAGCGGCGACGAGCGGTGGAGCTCGATACAGAGACGGTTGTTGTCGCCCTCTCTCCCGCCCTCCACCTGTGCCGACGGGTCGACGACGAACGGCAGGAACTGGATACTGCCGGAGAACGCGATGCTCGTCGCCTCCGCCGTCTCGTTGGTCGGTTTGGTGTAGAACGAGATCTCGCCCGCGGGCAGACGCGCTCGGTTGATTTCCACGCCGTTCAAGTACACTACCACGCCGCCGCGCGCGCTCACACTCACCGAGAACGCGCTTGTGTAGGAGGCGTAGGAGGCGCGGAAGGTTGTGCAGTAGTACGACGTGATGCCCGTCAGAATGGGCAGCGACGCGGGCTGGCTTTGCGGCCACTCGGCGCTGAGTGCCGTCTGAAACCAGTTGGAGGGCGGCTCGGAGCCGATCAGGTAATGCCACGAAGAGGTGATTGGGTGTACCAGTTTGGTGGTGTCGAAGGTGAAGGAGAGCGAGGTGGCGTTGGACTCGAAGACACCTGAGTGGGAATCGAGTGCCCCCACCAACGCCACGGAATAGGTGGGCTTTTCCGTCGTTCGGATTCCGTAGTGGAACCGGACGGAGTAGTAGCCGCAGGGAAGGCAGAAGTACTGGTCGAACGAGGTGACGTCGGCAGCGTGTTGATGTGGCTTCTCCCCGACAATCACCGCGTGTGAAGCAACGGCGTCTGCGCCCAGAATCCACAACTCGATGTGGTTGATGTCGTTCGTGTCGTTCGCGTCGTTCGATGGAGGGAAGGAGTTGGAGTTATTAGAAGGGAAGGAGTTGGAGTTGTTAGAAGAGACACCACTCAACTCACTTGAAGAAACGCCACTCAACTCACTAGAAGAAAAGTGATCCACGACAATATGAAAGAGAGACGTCGACAGCAGCGGATCCGTGCAATCCGACACGCGCAGAGAAAACACCATGGAATTCTGAACCCCAGAAACCGTTTCTCCCGTGAGCGTGAACTGCGACACCTCGTGCAGCTCGGACGGCGTGCCGAAGAGAAGGCCGGTGGTCGCGTCGACGAACACGCCCGCGGGCAGAGCGGGCTCGACGGCGAAGCGATGGTACTGGTTGTTGTTGATGGTGTACTGCGTCGAGAAGGAGCAGTGCAGGAAGAACTGGAAGGCCGTTTCGCTCATGACAAGAGGACCCACAGATCCAGCGTCTTCCGTCACGTAGAAGAGTCCGAGTTCGCCGAGATTGATGACGGACGAGGAGTCACGGGCTCGCTGAAGGTGCAGTCGGTAGTGCGAGAAGCTTCCCGCAGCGATGAACGAGCACTTCTGCTCTCCGAGGGAGAAGAACGCCGAGGCGACGGCGTCGAGCTGGGTCCAGGAGGCGCCGTCGGTCGACGCATCCAGCGTCCAGGCGTAGGGATCGGCGTGGCGAGGTGTCTGCGTGGACGTGAGGCAGTAGGCGTTGTAGCGGTCGATTCGGTCGTTGCTGAACACCAGCGTGATGAAGGACGCGGAGGAGGAGGAGAAGAAGGTGTTGCGGTCCATGTCGAAGAGAAGAGACGCCGTGTGGCTGCCGATGTGCGAGGAGTCGTGGATCGACAGCGAGTCGGCAAGCGTCTCGTCCGCCACCTGGCGCGTGAAGAACGCCGAGTGCTTGATGGAGTGGATGATCGCGCTGAAGTCCACGACGCGCTCACTCGCCGTCGGGTTGACCACCGCGATGGCGACGGCGTTGGTGCCTCGCTTCAACTGGCACTCCGACGCACTGCGCGTGACGCTGTGCCAGTAGGCAGTGGAGGACGGGTCGGTCGAGGTCGTCGACGGCGTCAGCTCTCCCGCGGGAACGGCGTGTCTGTGCACCTCCACGCCGTTCACCACCACCACCAGTCCGGCGCGACAATACACCCGAAACTCGATCAGTTCCTTGGCGTCGAGCGCTGACAGCGTGAAACTCCTTCGGAAGAGCCAGACGGTCTGTGCGAGCCGCAGTTCGGTGTAAGGGAGATACGACCACACGGAAGTGACCGTCTCGTGCGACCAGTCGGGAGGGATGGAGGAGGAGGGGTAGTACTGCCATTCCATGGGAGAGCCGTCGCTCCACACGCGAAGAGGGAGCGGAATGACGGTGGAGGAAGACGACGAGAGCGCAACGGAGCCGATGCGAAGTGTCGTGGACGGAAGCGCAATGGAGAGACGGAGATACGTGCCCAGCGGCCACGGCGTGTGGGTCACAGAATCCAGCGTCAGTGAATAGATGCCATTCTCGACGCAAACCGTCCGCTCGTAGGAGGCGCTCGAATCCGTGTCCTCTCCGTGGTCGGACAAGACGAGGTGCTGGTCCCTCGCGAGACTCCACAGCGCGTGCGACGCCTGCTGCGACGAGGTCATTGCGACGGTGAGCAGCGAGCTCCCAGCGACGCACGGAAGAACCGAGAGGGAGATCTCCACCCGATAGCTCGTTCCCGAGACGAAACGCCCTGTGATAGTGTAAGGAGTCGTTTGCGACGACGCAGTGGACGAGAGCGAGCCGAAGATGGTTCCAGCGAGCGTGGAGAAGACGAGACCGTCAGGGAGCGAAGGAGGCGAAAGCGAGAAGGAAGAGAAGCCGTTGAGCGTGGGCGCGATGAGGACGTCGGACTGGGAGGGGAAGAGAGAGAGGGAGTACAGAGGATAGGCGAGCTCCACGCGAGGAGGCGAAAGAGGCTTCAGCGAGAGCGAGAGTTCGGAGAGGGAGACGGAGTCAGACACGAACGAGAGGAAAACGACGCGGTAATAGCGATAGAGCGTCGTTTGGCTCGGCAGGTCCACCGTGATCGAGTTGTGATATGTGAAGTACTGGTGACTCTCCTTCGCGTCGAGAAGAACCCACGAGGACTCGTCGAAACTCCCCTCGAATCGCCAGGAGGCGAGAGACGATCCCTGCGCAACGGAGAGCGTGTACGAGTTCACCAAGAAACACGGAGAAAACGTGGAATGCGCGAAGGAGGCTTGGATCCAAATCCGTGGGATGATGGGAACGGAGGTGCGTGTATCTCCGTCGTGGACGAGAGAAAGAGAGGAAGAGATTGCGTCGTGGCTCGTTTGGAGTTTGAGATGCGTGAATTCATGATAGCCAGTACTCTCTGTTCTGTTACGGGAAAAGAGAAGGGATACCCGTGGGCAGCAGGAAAAGAAGAGAGAAGAAGATGTCCTTGAAGACGAGGTGATTCACGAAATGATGCACCTCCATCGCCACAGTAATCCTGTTCGTATCCGATAAGGCGCGATTGATATCGAAATACGCACTACAGGTAAGGGGAGGAGAACACTACGACGATTGCAGAATTGCCTCCTCTTCGAATGAACTGGCTGGCGTGTACTGCATGATCGTACCCCTACGGGTGATGCACAGCAACGGAGGAAACGAGTGCAGATTGTGACGGAACAACTCCTCGCCATTCACGTACACGACAAGGCCATATTGCAAATGCACAAGCACCCGCAATCCAGAAAACAGGGCAGTTTCGCTTCCTGTGTAAAAGGAGTACCGATAGTAGCGGGTGATGGTGAAGGACGCGATGTCAGGAAAGCCGTCCCGCTGACTCTCCTCCCACGCATCGTCGTTGAAGGAGGGCGTCATCCAGTTCGTTTCAAAACTGTCCTTGTATTTCCACGACGAAGAACCGGAAATGTACCACGAGCCTACGCCTCATTCCACGGTAATGGTCTGACAGTCCAGACGAATGTTGCGCGTTGTGAATGAATTCAAAAGAGTGTCCACCAGGACCACATCGTAGCCACTCTTCACGGTAATCCGTGATCCGATGGACCACATATTGTCGCGACTACAAATCAGGAAGCGGTGCACGCAACGACTTGGAAACGAGAGACAACACATAGAACGCTCTAGCAACACACAGCGTCGTTGTCACCTCTGAATTTTCACGATCCCTACCATTCTGGAAGAAAACAAGGGAGCCTGTTTCTGAATCGCCCTTCCACAAGGCAACGCTTTCGTCCTCCGATGGACTGGTGTATGTCCTCGTGATTTTCAACAGCAGTTCGCTCTCCGAGCAGCCATCTCCAATTGAAAAGCCTGTGGATGATGTTCATGGCGGTGCGTTACCAATACTGAGGAAAAGCAGATTCAACAGGAGAAGCAGCATTGTTGTAATGGTTTTTGTGAACGGGGGGTGGAAAACGGGGGCCCATAATGTGCGATTCAGTCATATCCACGGTGGCGATGTCGCAAGTGGGTATTCACTTCGGTGTGTACAGGACAAGTGTGGCGATTTCCGATGGTTCTGACAAGAAACGCACGTTTCTTAAAGAGCATGAGCTGGGGATTCCTTCCATTGAATACATTGGTTTTGCTGTTGTTTGGTGAAGTTAGTTGTAGATAATGGGGGAATGAGAAGGGCGGAGGACGTGAACAAGTATCCCAAGGCATTTATTGCCCAGTCATACGAGCAGATGAAAGGCAGACAGGATATACTGGATGAATATCACATAAGACAGGACGGGAACAACTGTGTGAGCTATTATACTCCAAACCCAAAGAACGACGGGACTCTTATTTCCACGCCGGTAGTGAACGTCATGAAGAGCATTTTCGTGCAGTTGAAGCAGTCTGCCAGTGATCAGTTTGACCCGTTTCTCCATAGTGAAAGGAGAGTCGTTGTTGGAGTTCCAGCGGTGAGCAAGAGTGGTGAAGATCTGTATAAGCAAGCGATCAAGCCCTTCTATTCAGACCCGTGCTTTGTGAATGAAGCGGTTCTGGCTGTTCTCGGTTTTGTGGATTGTCATCACGAGCAGATAGCCGATGGAGAGAGATACCTCGTGGTGAATCTGAGCCGTCTCTTTTCGAGCATTGCGATTGTGTCAAAGAATGGAAGCTACAGTGTGAACGAGGTTAGTAGTCGTGCGTTTGACGACCAGTACAGCTATATCTACAAATGGTTAGTGTTTAAGACGTATTTGAAGCATGAATTGCTGGAAAGGGGATGCAACAAGGAGTTACTGAAACGAATCGGTCAGGACGACAAACGGTTTCGTAAGTGTTTGGAGAAGGGAGATGACACGTTCCTAAAGGAGATAAACATGCACCAGGACATGAAAGGAAAGCCACTTTCGTTTCGAGATTACATCAAGGAGAAGATGAAGAAGCCCGTGGCAGATGTGGTCGTCAAGCTTCGTAACATGGAAGAAACCCTAACGAAACAAGAGCGTGTCAAAACGGAGATCTGTAAGGTGTTGTTGCTCTATGAAGAAGAAGAAGCGACGTGCTGGAGGGACGTCGTTTATCAGCTGTTTGAGGAGCACTACCCACAACAAGTGGTGATGGACGACGGTGACTTCATTGCCAGAGGCGCCGCGATTTACAATGGCGAGGTCGTGGTGAAGGACTGCATTAAGAAAACGGCGAAGTTTGGCTACTCCATCTGCGACGGCTGGGAGAAGGTGGTATATTGCGAGAAGGGGAAACTGTGTGATGTGCAGACGCGGAAACGCTTCGAGTGTGATTCAGATTCGGAGTCGGAGTACGTGGACTTCGTCGTGTGCAAGACCGGAGATCAGGAATCGTACAGCGAGTGGCGCGTCACGCTGGTTGACGAAAAGGGGCGGCGTGTCAGCGACTTTGATGTGTGCATCAACTGTGGCGAGGACATCACACACGTTCAGAAGGTGTCTGTTGAGGACAGAGACGTGACACAGAAAGAAGCGGTGTCTGATGCAGATGTGAGTGATAGAGAGAAGAAGAAATACAAAACAGAGGAAAAGACAGAGTACACTGGGAAGGAGAAGGGAGAGTACGTCGTCACCGCCTCTTCGCACCCTCTCAACTGCTGCTACAAGCGCTACCCCTTGAAGTGCGTTCCATTGTATCCTCCTTCGCCATACCCTTGTTTGTTCTCTCCAAACAGACGCATATTGTACAAGTTAGGAACGGGATGTGGACTGCTCGCAGAGACCCTTCAGCTCCTCGAGCAACCCCGTGACACGCACGAAAAACGCCATATCGTCGGAATTCACGTCAATGTCGCTCGTGGACAAGCCGTAGTTCGTCATCCTCTTCCTCGCGATCTCCAACTACGTCTCACACCCAACGTCCTCTCTCACCTTCGCGATCAGCTTCCGATTCTCCTCCTTCAGCTGGTTGATCGAAATGTTCTTCTGATAAATCGAGTCCATCTTCTTCGCGCCAGCGTTGCTCGCCTCCTTCTGCTGCTCCACGTACTCCGCCCGGTCCTTCTCCACCGTCTCCTTGATCGCCTGAATTGCCTCCTTCTAACCGTCACACGCTCCACCCATCCCGACAAAGCAAGAGATCTCGTGAACCAGACTCTCTTCGCGCTCGCGCCTCTGCACGCACTCCTTTCGCATCGTCTCCATCTCCGCGTTCAGCCCCACCTCGTTCGCCTGTGCCTGCACCAGTTGCTCCTTCAGTTCCGCATTGCGCGCGGACAGCGTGTTGTTGTGCTCCGACGCAAGCCGAAGCTGAGACGCCAGCTCCTCCGTTCTCTGAAGCGTGCGCTCGTTCTCGCGCGTCAGCTTGTCCATCTCGCCCGTCTTCTGTTGCAGCGTCGTCGTCAGCGCGGCGTTCAGGTCGTGCTGTACCAGCAACGCCGACTTCTTTCCCTCCAACTGCTCCTTCAACTCCCTCTTCTCTCTCTCCACCGCCTCCAGCCGCGCGCTCAGCTCCTTCTTCTCCTTCTCCGCCTGTCGTTCTCGCCGATTCACCTCCACCTCACGCTCCTCGAACTCGCGCAGACGCTTCAGGTCGTCGCTCAGCGCTCTCCGCTCCAGCTCCATCTCGTTCTGCATCGCCACCAACTGCTGCAGACGGTCCGTCGACTGGATCACGGCTTCGCGGTGCTTCTTCGACTCCGCCGTCAGCCGCGAGGACAGGTCGATCATCTCGTACTTCAGCTGCTCGATCTCCTTGTCCTTCGCGCTCAGCTCCTCCTTCACTTGCTCCTCCGCCACGCCTCTCTTCTCGCCCGTCTCGAGTTGCGGAAGCGACTGCTATTCCTAACACGCACATTGCACTCGCACCTCCATGACACACAGTCGGTGGTAGAAGTCGTTCTCGTCGCTCTGGGGAAGCGTACAGTCATCCTT
>JANPWJ010001024.1:0-17723 GCA_027406325.1 Blastocystis sp. subtype 2
CGTAGCGACGAGAATTGACAATTCGTGTCGACCGGTTGGAGAAGGAACGGCGTGTAATCGACACATCGGTTCTGTCGGAAGCACTCTTCCAGCCACGATTCCCTGACCACTCGGATCTGGGGAAAGGAGATGACTTCCGTCGGAAGATCAGTCGAGTTGTCCGCGTTGAACACGATGATGTGCGTGCACTGACTCATCACGGACGTTAGCACCTGACCACCGCGATGAATACACAAAGGGAGATAAACCTGGTTCAGCGGGATCGAGCAGTTGTGGAAATAGAAGACCATGCCGGAGAAAATGTGAAAAGGGTCGGCCGAGTAGCTCCTCTAGAGATCACTCCAATCCACGCCGTTTCGTACCACTGGAAGGCAATAATGCAGAGACTGCGAAATGAAAACCCACTTCGGAGTGACGTAGCAGCAAAAGACGGAATCGCTCGTTGTCTTCTGGGCGAGTGCGAAATCGGAGGGGTTGCAGATGACGTGCGTCACGTTGTCGTTGATCGTCGTTTCTTGAAGCGCCATGCCAATTCGCAGAATGGACACCATTTTCGCGTTATTCTCCTTCAGCCGTGATGCCGTGGATGGGATAATGTAAAACTTCACCCCCGAAAACGGCTCGATCATGGAGGCAAAGATGATTGTGGCAATCTCGAAGTGTGCGTTTCTTCATTCTGTAGTGGGGATTGCGCTGATTCGAATGGATACGCGTTTCACAGGAAGATGATCTGCCATCTGGGTGGAGAGAGAACGAGAGGGATGCCTGAACGCAGGTCATGTGTTTTACAGAGCCATCCGACTCTCCATATCCCTTTTCCTTTTGGGAGCGTTTACCTCTGAAATAGCTCGGACGATGCACTGCCGATAGAACGGAGAGAAATCCGAAACGGAATGCAAGAAATGGCTTCCCAGCCATTATGGAGCCGAATTCACGCAATTGTTGCAGAAACGCTGTGTTTTCCCCATTGTTCACTTCTAAGCACAGCGCCTATCCATTCCTCTCGACTCGTTTCGTAGTGCGCAGAGGATACTCTCTAAATCGAACTCTTTCCCCTCGAGATAGTGACCATTCTATGAGGGACCGCCACTCCCGTGATGCCATACCGCTGAAGGAATGGAAATCCCAGACCAAACATACGGACTCTGAATAGTGCGAATTGGTTGTTGTGTTCATGCGTAGCGTGGAACGATCTACGGATAGTTGTAGGAAGCATTCCGATGTGTGTCAATCGTATCTGTAGGATAGTGTGCACATAGTGATCTGTAGGTCGCAGTGCTACGCTTCCATAAGAAGATACGCTGCTGTAGTTGTTTTAGGAAGCATTCTCTCTGAAGTGCGATCGTGTATTCTTGCTGAGGCGTAGCTTTGTGTGTTCTCGATTATGGCTTGTTCTCTGATTTTCGAAAAGTATATTCCGTGCCTTGTCGCATGTGTGTGCTGCTACTTGTCGTCGTTAGGACTCTTTTGTCATAATGACTGGAACGAAATGAGGGTGAAGTTTATATCCTTGTCCGCTGTCCCTCTGTGTCTTAACGACCACTACCGCATTTGTTACTGCATCGAAATCGTTCTTCTCCTAGGCGTTGTCATCTTGTCGATTCGCTATGTATTGTCAGATAGCATCGTTTTAGCAATAACCTTATTCGCCTCGTCCTTCTCTTGCATTGTGTGTGTTGTAAGGAGAGTGCGTTTGTAATTACTCCTAGTTCCTCGTGATCATCTCGACTCACACGATTCAATGTCTCCAGGGCGTGGTATGATTTGTTCTTCCGCTGAATGCATAGACCCGTCTTTTGAACGAGTCTTCCATCCGCGCGTGATGTCTTCGCTCTTTCACTAACGTACTCGTTGTTTGATTTGTTCAACACACCAATTTTTCACTCAACACCTCCCCATTTCCATTCAACAGCCGCAAAGAGCACAACACTAATTCAACAAACACACCACACACGTTTCAATAACAAAGGATCCGACTCCAAGTCCCTCTCCTTCTCACTCCTCGCAGGCGCCAGCTTCGGCGACTGCTTCCTGTCCCCGCTCATCTCGTGACTTCGCACCACCGAGTACATGAACGTGCCCAGCAGCACACAGCACGTCCCAATCACGGACCTTAGCGTGACCGACTCGTGCATGAACGCAATGGCCAGAATGGTTTGAATGCACGCCTTCGCCGTCCCGCAGATGTTGTGCGTCAGCGGCGAGGTCAGCTTGATCTGCAGGATCGTCACGATGCCGATCAAAAACCCGAACAATCCCGCCAACGTCATCAGTGTCCAGAAGAGGAGGGACGCAAAATAGGCGGTGTTTTGGGCAATGATGTCTCGCTCGAAGAGGAGGATCAGCGGGATGAAGAGAATCGAACTGTTCATATTGTTCTATGCGTAAGGAGGAGAGAGAGGGAGAGGACGAAATAGCACAGCTTCCAACTGTTGTTGTCCACGATGGGAATCATCTTCTTGGTGAAGATGCTGTTGAGGGAGACGAACAGAGAAGAGCACACGCCGAAGAGGGTGCCCGTCAGCGAAAAGTCCACCTCACCTTCGCTTCCGACGTAGAATCCAAAGATCACGATAGAGCAGCAAACGATCACGGGCAGCGACGTCACGATATGCAAAAAGAGATAGGAAAGAACCACATTAAACACGATTGTCAACGAACGCGCAACTAGGTAAAACGACACCTTCACGTATTTCAGGCACAAGTTATTGAAGGTGATCATGGACACGAAAATCAACGACAGTGGCAAGATGGATACTGCCGTGCGCACATCGTAGTGCTGCTCCGGAAACTGATGGAAGAAGGACGCTGCTCGTTAGTCACGAAATGCAAAACTACACTCGTTTGTACTCTTCCCGATTTTCCCAAGGAGCCAGCAAATGAAAGCCGTGATCACGCACTGATACCTGCAGATAACTCCACAAAGGGAACGGTTACCATGTGACAAAGAGGGGAGCAGGGATGCTCGTTGAAGGCGACAGCAAGTACTTGTTCATGAAAACCATGGAGATTGACACCACAAAATAAGACACAACCACCAACGCGATCTTCGTCTTCTCTCCTAGCATCATCGTACTCTCTGGGAAGAAGGGGAGTGTGAAGAGGGAGCACTAATGTGCTGGAAAGAAGCCCGGCTTCCATGAAACGCTACGACCTGAATCACCGGAGGCGGAGGAGGCAGGGAAGCGGCTTTGTTTTCCCTTGCTTCCTCATCATCGTGCTCGGGTTCATTTTGGTGAATTCGTACTTCATCTTTTCGTTTATGCGAGGAGCTTTGGTTCGCATCCACTGCTTTCCCTTCATGTCTAGAAACACGTGAAAGGAAGCATTTCCAGAAAGTCGAGTGCGACTGCGGGATACAAGAACAGCCTCGTTCCGGACGTGCATATCACGGTGCCCAAAGCGAACTTGAGGGCGACAATGCGTCCTCCGAATCCCGCCTTGGCTCCCTTATTGGAGCGAGTTTCGATCAATCGGAACGTGATGATATCCGTTTTCGATTATGCGTTCTTGCCCCAGTTCTTCAGCTTCTACCACGGGAGCATTCTGCCTCTCCACATCACCAACTTCATCGCATTTGCGCTGGATAAGAAGACCTACGCTGTATGAATCGGGATTGCCTGTTCATGTAGACTCTCCAAGAATGGAACGTGCCGAGCATTTTGCTGGAGCTCGACACATTCGACAGCACGTCCAAATCGTCCGATTTCGGCTCTTCCGATTTCGCGAACAAGGCCAACATGAAGACGCTCGCCGTGCTTCATGTCCTCCAGAGCGGGTACAACCCGCTGCTGAGCGATGTGGACATCCAGTTGTTCAAGAATCCATTTCCGTTTTTCACGTGCTCGGAGTGCGATCTCCACATTCAGCGAGAAGAGGGCGCGGAAAGCGCGCGCGAGAAGAATAGCGGTTTTATGTCCGCGCTGGCTGATCGATTCATCTGTAGCTATGTCCGTAATTCCGAGATGTCGCTGTCCATGTTTCAGCGGGCGTGGCAGCTCTACCAGGAGAATCGCAGCATGCGACACCAAGTGGCAATCAGCACATCGATCGACGAGTTCCTGCTGAAGGGTCTGAAGATGTATCTGCTGTCCATTCGCGAGTTCGCGCCTGGCTGGATGTTCTTCGAGGAGATGCATTACCTGACTCTGGACGATCTGCCCTGCGACGACTGCGTGATGTTCCACAACAACTGGGTGATGACGGCGAGCGCGAAGGTGTACCGGATGAAGGAGCTGGGCTTGTACCGCACGTCCAGTGATTACTACACAAATCAAGAATCACTGTACATGACGTACACGCCCCTTCCCGAGGAAGCGACGATTCGTGGGCTTCTAATGTGCGTTTCACTCGTAGTGCAGGAACAGGAGATGCTGTCCACGATGCTGCTCGTTGCCGTAGCGCTGAATCGCATTCTGATTCTTCCCTCCTTCCACTGCCACAGGGCGGATCTGAAGGCGTCGCGAGAGCTGCAGTTCGATGGCATCCTTTACCACCCAGCGAATCGATGCACTTTGAACACCTTTTGGTGTGTGCGCGATTTCGACAGAGAGTTCGGCGACTGGTATCGTGAAAGCATATCCTTTTAAAACGACGATACGATTCTTAACGACACTCGTTTGCGAAGAATGAAGCCGTTCCGGACGATCTGCGAGCGAGCTTTGAGAACGCGCAGGAAATCAGGCTGAAAAACGTCCAAGCCAACGACGTGCTATCCTTTAAACGTGTACAATTCCTCCTGAAAGAGTACGAGAATGACAAGCTGTTGAAACTCCCTCCCGTGCCTTTCAAAGTCAAAGCTCCTGAGTGGGCGAGCGCGCTGCAGTCAGGGTTCAAAATCGCAAATTATCGCCAGCTAGAATGCATTTGGGCTGTTTGTGCAACAAACGCGCTACACACTTGCCGTATCGGGGACAAGCGGCGTGTCATCTATTACTACAGTGGGAGTCAAATTCATTTGACGAATGTCGGAAAAGGGAATCGGATTCATGGGGAAACTCGAGAACGCTACACATCAATCCGCACCAAAACCCGAACTGTTCCCGGATTGCATCGGGATGGGGGGCGCCGACGAAATGGGGTCCGTCTGCGGTACGCTTGTCCGAATCGTGGTCCAGGACGATCCGTTCTGGTTGCTGTCCAAACACGCATTCAGGAACACAATTCCATCAATCCCGTCCAACGCGCTCGACTACGCGTCACAACGCTCCCACTGAACAAACATAGCCAGACTGGAGAAGCGGAACCTCCTTGTAGTATCCCGTGTCCAGCGCGTTGAAGTACAGACAGTACATGTTCATCAGCGCGTCGACGAAGTTCTGGAACGTTATCCTTTCCCTCCAAGCTCACTTCTTGATAACCATGCTGCTGGTAGTGTCCCTGCACGCGCACATGGTCGATGATGGGCGGCGAGTCGGCAGTCAGCACCATTCGGTTCATGTTCACACGCTGATACACCAGCTCGCCCGGCTTGTCCAGCTGCCAGCGAATTCCGCCAAGCGACCCGTCGACCTCCACGGTCAGGTCGTTCTCGTGGAGGAGAGACACCTTGGTGATGTTGATCTGCCCGACGACTCCTTCCTTGGTTTGGACCAGAATGCTGCCGTTGTCGTCGCAGGTGTGATGATCGCATGATCGACCCAGGCATGCCGATACACGCGACGGGTTCATGTTCGTGACGAAGCGGAGCAGCTGGTAGCTCTGCAGACCCAAATCGGAAAGACACGCGGAATGCTGATTCGCGCCGTTCACCAACTGCCAGTTCACGGGATTGTTCTCCAGCAGTCCCTTGTTCTGGAAGTAGTTGATGCGGACGTTGCACACCTCCCCGATGGCGTTGTTCAGAATCAGCTCCCGCGCCTACGTGAAACGCCAGACAGAGGAGTACGTAACGAACCATGGCGAAGTAGCAGTAGGGGAAGCTGACGGCGAAGAGGAGCTTCTTCTCCACGGACAACTGGTACAGCTTGCTCGCCTCGTCTTCGGTCAGAGAGAGAGGTGATTCGCACACGACGTGGAAGCCGCTCTACGGAGTGAACACAGAAGTCAGATGCAACTAGCAACGCTTGGTAGGCGATGGCGAAGTGTGTCGGAGTTGGTGTGGCGATTACGACAAAGTCCATGCGCTCCGACTCTGCAAGCTCCAATTCGCGCTGAAACATCTGCTCGTAGCTAGTGTTCAGTCTCTCACACGGCATCCCACTCCTTGTACACGCGATTGCGATGGAGGCCGTATTGCACGCCCGCAATTCTCGACTTCACGGGATCCGAAGAAAAGCAGCCGCAGACGAGTTTGGCTCGGCGCGTTAGCGCGATTGCATTCAAATGGAGAGGACCCATCGTGGATCCGATGCCGCCTCCCACAATCCCTGCCTTGTAGAACGTCCGCGCACTTGCCTGCACATGAGGAAACGAAACAACGGAAACAGGATCCACGGCGCTCATCGACGAGTACCCCTTCATTGCATTTGTCTCGCTTGTAGTGCCGTAGCGCGTTGAAGATAGATCGATTTGCGGAGCCAAACCCTTGAATACCGCCTAAGTGTTATCAACAACGACCGCGTTCACCTCCTTGTACTTTTGACATTCCTTGAGATGGTCCTTCATGCGATTCGCGTGGGCGGTGAACTGATGACCGCAATGAATACAACGAACTCGATTCGATTTGAATGACCCGGTCTTATCTACTTCCTCGAACGCACTCCATATGGCCGTTTTCCTTCTCCCCATCGAGTTCTCCTCGTTCGATTATCTGTCACGACAAGAATGAAGAGAAGGCCATGGTAATCAACGTCTTTCTATCGCATCACTGAACGAACCTGGCTTCTATTCATCGCTTTTGCGCATAAGCATGTTGTTCGCGCTGCTGCTAAGTGCTCTTTTGGCTTGCTTTTCACTCCTAGCTGTTGCAGTACTTATAGTCACTCGACAACAGAATGAAACGACTGCTTCGCTGCTACTCGAAACAGGCGCTGAATCCTACTTGCAGCGCATTTTAATTACTTGTTGTGGAAAGAATGTGTTTGAAACGGGACCCCTGACGGATAATGCGAAATCCTTGTTTTCATTTCCGGTAGACTGCGTTTCTTGTCCCTTCTGCGACATCCACTTTGATACCCTGTGGGACCGTTCCCGTCCTTTCACCCGTAGTGATCATCATATGTGGAATGCCAACTCCTCCGTTACTGTGTTTAATTACTACAGCAACATCGTTTTCAAAGCAACCAATATCGATTCGTCCAGTGCTACGTATCCTCTTTCTTGTTGTCCTTTCGTTTTGCGTTCATTGTAGTCTACTACCCAGTGCTCAAATCCTCGACGTGGAAGTTCTTCTGTGGCACCGCCATTCCTGAAACATGGAAGACGCTTGCCTTTGACGATCACCTGTGGCTGGACTACACTGTGTCCAACTCCATGCCACTCGCCGCCTCAGGAACGCACTACTATCGTATTCCCTTCAAGGGATACTCCGCCTTTCCTGCGTTTGAAGTTTCCGTCCGCTATCAGCACGGAATCGTGGCTTACGTCAACCAGCAGGAAGTATTCCGCGACAACATGCCGCTCGGCATCATTGATCCGTTTTCCTCCTCCGTCTCGCAGTACGCCTCCATCTCCTTCCGTTCCTTCCTCCTCGGAGGAAACTACATTCACAACGGCACCAACGTCTTCGCCGCCGAACTCCACTTTCCCTCCAACATCCCCCAGCCCCCACTTTTCGACGCCTGGATCGCCCTTCTCGCGCCCTCCCCCGAGTCGTCCTGCTTCGTGTACCCCTACGCCGCCGACCTCCACGGCATGGGCGACGCGCTGTCCTTCTTCACCGACGGCAAGTTGTCCACCACCGGAAGCGTTGTGTCGCCCACCACTCTCTCCGTCGCGTTCAGTGATCACATGCCTATGATAAGTGCGGTGGGCGTGGACAGTGATCAGGACGTGGAGACGCTGCCGGCGGTGGTGCGTGTGAGCGGCGTGGACACGGGAACGAGAGCGCAGAAAGTGCTGGCGTGCACGACGAATTGGGACTGGATCACGGACATGGGTCAGTTTAATGCCATTTCGTTAAGACGACCCCCATCGCCGCTGACGGAAATGGATCTTCTTTTTGGCGGCGATCGCCCGCTCTCCGTCCGCGAGATCCAATTCACCGTGTGCAACCGCGCCTCCACACTCTTCTCCTACTCGCCCTCCACGCTGGAGCTTGTCGTGGGCCGCACCACTGTGCGCGCCGTTCCCTCCATCTCGGTGCTTCGCCACTGCACGGCGTCGCCCGCACTGCCGGCGGGACTGGTGCTGACCGAAGAGTGCATGATCGAAGGTCAGGTGTCGGCGAGTGTGAGCATGACGGTTACGGTGACGACCACCACGCCGGTGCCCATGCAGGCCACGCTCACCATTCACGCAGCGGAGTGCTCGGCGCACCTCGTGTCCATTTACCGCGTGTACGGCAACCACACGCAGTTCGGCGAGCAAGTCACCCTTCTGGACGCCGTGTCGCAGGAGGCGGTGTACGTGGATCGCAGCACGCAGCGCTCCGCGCCTACAGAGGACTTCATCTGTCTGCCCGCGTCGCAGTATGTGGTGGTGCTGTCCGCCGACAGCGACGTCGCGTGGGAGACGCACTCCACACTCACGCTCGCTCTCCTCACGACGGACGATTCCGTCGTGCTGTATCGTGGCAGACTGGACCAACGAACCCGAGAAGCATCGTATCGCTTCAGCCTGGAGGGCCCGATCGCCTTCCACTCCAGCTGGTCGTACCACGTGCTGGGCATCCCCTCCGATCCCGGGTGGGAGTCCACCTTCCACGCCGACTGGCCGACGGGCACCAGCGGGACCTTCGCCGCCGCCACGCACCCTGCGCAAGTGTACCAGAAGCGGTTCGTTGTGGCTCCTACGGTGCCGAGCGCGAGCGTTCTCGACTTCGTTGTGCGGTATGACGCGGGTCTGGTGGTGTTCCTGAACGGTCACAGAGTCTTCTCCAACGTGGATGTCACGATCCTCAGCAACGCCACCACGCTCTCCAACGCGCCGCTACGCACGCGTCTGATTCGGCTGCCTGGCTACGACGCTGACGGGAGCTCGTACCTTGGAGCGAACAACCTGGTTACGATGGTGGTGTTGTCGAACCGCACGCGATCGGCGTTCGACGCCGCGTTGTTCTTCTCCTACGAGAGCGTCATCGCCAACACGCCCTCCGCCTTCACGTTCAAGAACGGTTTCGCCACCACCGCGCCACCCGCCGAGGTGTCCGCCAGCAATCCTCTCATAACCGTCAGCAACACGCACGTGGAGTGGGTAGCGGACTTCGACACGCCGGTGTGGGTGAACGCGATCTCCATCCAGCTGGCGAACACGGTGTATGGCGCTGTGGTGGACGTCGAGGTGTGTGGCGTGCTGGACAGGACACGGAAGGATCTTCTCGACAGCGACAGCGGCCTGGACTTCGCGTCCGATTCGGCGGTGACGGTGTATCTGGCGAACTGGGAGGCGTTCAGCGCGTACGAGGTGGCGCTGCGTCCGCACAACAACCAGATGTATCCGATCACCATTCAGTCGCTCGTCTTCCTCTCCACGCACGCGCAGAGCGTTGCCTCGCTGGTGTACGCGCCGCTCACAATCAACACGTACCAGTTCGTTGACTGCCACCGTCCCGCCGTCCGCGCGTTCCACTCCTACTCCATGGTGGTCCAGACGCCGCAGGGCAATCTCACTGCCTTCACCATCAACCCCGTGACTGGTTGTGTGTCGGGCAGATACACTTCTGAGGTGAGCGCCACGTGCGTGGTGAGCGCGTACACGTCCAGCAACCGTCTCGTGACCGCACGCTTTCGTCTGACCGTGTCTGACCTGCCCGCGGCCTCCGTCCTGTTATCACTGTACGCGCACGACCTGGGTGATGTGGGCAAGTTCGAGGTGATTCGCGAGGACGGTCTGGGCATCTTCCGGAACGCTGCGGAGTTGGAGTACGTGGACTCTGTGGAGAGTGTTGTGACGACGACGCAAACGAACCACCACGCCGTGTTCAACTTCACGCGACACACTTCGGCTATGGTGTCGACGTTCGTTGTCAGCGTGTCCACGAACGCCTTGTGGACGGAGGTGTTTCGCAGACCTGTTGTTCCCTTGTGCGTCGTTCAACGCGGCTCGAGTGACTCCCGAAGTGTGGTTCAACGCGGCTCGAGTGACTCCCGAAGTGTGGTTCAACGCGGCTCGAGTGACTCCCGAAGTGTGGTTCAACCCAGCGCTGGCGACTCTCAAAGCGTCCTTCAACCCAGAGCAGGCGACTCTCAGTGCATCACCACTCACCCCTCCTTCGACTTCCTTCCCGCCGTCTTCGGCGGCTGGGGCGCGCACCTGCTGTACCACCAGACGCGTCTGGAGCCCCCGACGGACTGGTACTTGCCCAACGTGACGCACTCGTTCTGGGCGAAGACAACCCTTCCTCTCACTCTCTTCCACAACACGCTCATCACGCGAATGAACGTGACGTTCGCTGTCGACATGGAGGTGGAGGTGGTGCGCGTGGTCGTCTCGTTTGTCGGCATGATCACTCTCTATTGGAACGGCGTACAGATCGGCGCGCTCGACAACTACGCCTCAATCGCGCGCACATTTTACGTGTGGGGCGTGACCGCGCCGATTCACCGCGAGAACCTGTTAGCAGTGCGCGTGGACGCCAACCCGTACGCCATGGAAAACGAACTCAGTTCCTTGTATATGACGGCTGGACGCGCCGACGCGCTCGCGGGTACATTCAACGTGGCGTCGGCCGCGGCGTACCCTGCAGTTGAAGACACGCCGATGCGTGTGTTTCGTGAGAACCGCAGCGCAGAGGTCACCTTTCACATCGAGAACGGCGGTTTCTTCACGTGGTGTCTCGAAGATGATTTCCCGCCACGTTTCAACCGTCTTTACATCACGCTCGGGAAGGTCAATTCGCTCTCCTTCACCCTCTACGGGCTGGTGGAGTGCATCGATGGGAACGCCTTCTCTCCGTACAACGCCACCGAGATCTATCATGTCGTGCACTTGTCCACCGCCGCGCCCTCCACGCTGGTGCTCGCCGTGCCGCTTGCCATGATGGGTTTTCGCTCTTTCTTCCTCCGGTTCGACCAACTCCCCACTCGCGACCGCCATCTCGTGATCCACGCCATCCGACTTGGGTTCCACTCCGATGAAGCGTTCGCGTCGTGTGCCGCTTTGGACGCGTTCCCCGCGGTTCCGCACGGGGAAGTCTCTCCCGCGCAGTGCGCGTCGGACCGGTTCGGGTACGCGTATCGCGAATGCAGTCGGGGCGTGTTCTCGGCGATCCACCTCGACCGGTGCAAGCCGAAGCCCATGTCGAACGTGACGTACGGCGGCGTGATCACGGGATTCTTGGGGTACCCCATCGTGCCCGTGAAGCCGTCGTACCAAGGGATTGTGGAGCACTTCGAGTCGGTGGACATCCCTCAGGGTCTGACGCTGGACGCGAAGACGGGAGCGCTGTCGGGCACGGTGCATGGCTCGAGCGCGACGCTGGTGTCGTTCGAGGTGGCGGCGACGAACGAATTGTTCCGCGAGGTGACGCGCGTGCGTGTGGGCAGAGACGGCGGCAGGGGATTATTCGGACGTGGTTACGTGTGACCGGATAGGTCGCGGGATCGGACTGGCGTGGAGACTGTCAAGGCACACCGAACGGAGGACAGTGGGAGACAATTCAGGGGATTTGCGTCCCCAAGTCTCATATTGTGTTTGTGTTAGTGCTGATCGTAGGATGCTGCTCTTGCGGGCTGAGTTGCGTGACGAAGAAACCAAAACTGAAGAAGAAGAAGTGATTCTTCCCGTTGTTTGTTGAACCAACACACCAATAGTCCAAGAACACTTCTTCGCTGTCCTCTTCCTCCTCTTCGTTCTCTTTCACAGGCGCGCTCTTCTTCTCCTTCTTCCCCTTCGTCACCTTCCTAAACATACTCGCGTCGTCCGCAAACACGTTGGACACCACGTGCGTCTGACTGTTGTACGCGCGCGTGAACGCACTCTTCGTCTTGGAGGGAACCTTGTCAAACCGGTACTTGCCCTCTCCCAGCACCATCGCATTCAACACCTCCACCAGGTCCGTTCGCGTCACGCAGTACTCGTCCATGCTCTGAATCGTTCCCTTCACGTCGCCCTCCATCAGCGGACGAAGAAGGTGCCGATTCAGCATGTCGAAATAGTCCATGGAAATGGAACTCCGATTTCCGGTCACGCGCGATGACAAGTGATTCTGCAACTCCGCAAGAAGTCGTTTGTTCTTGCGAATCGAGGAGTACTTGCCCAGCTGCCTACGCTCTCATTCGCCTCCTTCTCCACTACATCGGGAACCGCGGGAACACATACTTTCCCGCGGCCTTGCTTGCCGCGCGTATCGTGGTCACAGCCATGGAGGGCAGAAGCGACCAATTCTATCCATCACACCCATGCCCGAAATCGACGTTGTTTTTGACCATGCATTCATGAATTCCCTCCATGTCGCACATCGCGTCCGCCGCTTCCGCCATCTGTTCCAGCGCCATCGGTGACGCGCCGTTGCTCTTTATCGCGTCCAGGTAGTTCTGCTGGACAAATAGTGGAGTGAGTTCGTAGTCGCAGAAGAAGGCGTCGTAGCGTTGACGCAGGGGCGTGTTCTGTGGTGTCACCAGAAGGAGTTTCGTCGCGTCGAAGGCAGTTACACTCAACAACTGATCCTTCGTGAACGTCTCCAGTATGGGTGAAACTCCCTTCTCCTGCAGGGACGACACGATTTGCAGCTGATTCAACACCTGCCGGAAGTCGCTGCCTGTGGTTTCAACCAACTGGCGCAGCACGGCGGAATCCAGAGCGATGCGCTCGCACTCGCAGATGAAGGACGCACGCTGCATCATTTCACCGCTATTCCTAAAACACCGGGGATTTCGGTTACATGGTGGGTTTGTTGAACTGAAGGTCGTAGCAGTTGGAGGCGAGCGAACGCACCTTGGGACTGTCGCGGTCATTGCAGATGCAAATAATGGGGGTCTTTGTGGTCTTGATCACACGAATGAGTTCTTGAATGCCGCCACGATCGCCACTGCTCATCCCGTCCACCTCGTCCATCAACACAACCTTCTTCTCATCCCGTCGGCCGAACCCCAGCACGCTGTTTGTGACCACTCCCATTCACGACTACTGGGTGCTCACACTGTCCTGAAGCAACTCGCGCACTGCCGACATGTTTCGCTTGTCGCTCGCGTTCAGCTCCACCACACTGTATCCCAGACTCCTGCACACCAGCGTAGCGGAGGTGGTTTTGCCGATGCCCGGCGGACCACTCAGCAACGCCGCACGTGCCTTCGGGTTCTGCTTCGTCCACTCCACATCCAGCGTCTCTACGGGGAATGACGGAAATCGGGGCTACTTTTGATGTGCACGGCTTCCCACCGCTCCAGCCATTGCTTCAAACTCTCGATCGTTCTGGCATTGCCGATGATGTCGCTGAGTTGCTTCGGCGCGTATTTCGTCGTCAGCAGACTATGAATCACACAATGAATCCAACCGAACCGTTCCGTCTTCATTCCCGCGGGAATCTGAGATTGCTCGAGCTGCTTCTTTCGCTGCGCCTCTCGTTCCTTTCTCTCCTTTTCTCTCCTTTTCTTCTCCTCCGCTTCCGCCATCGCAGACGCCTCCGGGTCGGAATCGCGAATCATCTTCAGCAGCTGGTCCTCGTTAATGATCTGCACTCCCTTCTCCACGGCCTTCTTGTATTTGCTGCCCTCTTGAATCGGACGACCATCCTCCATTTCGAATCCAGCCACCAGGTACGTTGTCTTCCCGCTCACTGCCGTCTTCTCAACACTGCACTTCAAGCTCTTCACACTCACCTACCCGCCATGATTCTGGATGAGATTGCTCATTTCATCGCGGGTCAGACTCTCGTTCAAACCCGTCAGCACAAACACCATCCCACTCAGACAGTCCGCCTTGCCGCGCGGAATGGGCTTGCTGCCGTGCTTGGGAGGCTCTCGATCGGAAGCCAGCCAACGAGGTCGGTAGGAGCCCGAAATGGCGACCTTCTCCTTTGGTTTGGCTTGATTCGTTTTCTTGCTTGGATTCGGCTTCGGCGTGGTTGTTGCTGGCTTCGCTTCCACTTCCACTTCAAACCCCTTGTCACTCTTCTCTTTTGATTTACGTTCACTCTTTGCCCTCGGCTTTCTTTCCTTCTTCCCTTCCGGCTCCTTTTCGTCATTCTCTCTCCCCTCGCTCTCCTTTCCCACTCTTTGCTTCTTCGTGCGTGTCTTCTTCTCCACCTTCACTTCCGTTTTCACTTCGGGATCCTTAACAAAGGCATCATCACTATCCGACGACAGAATCACGGTCCGTTTCTTTGTCCTCTTTGGAGCCGTTTGTTTCGCTTCCACTGGCGCTGGCTCCGGCGTCTTTGTACGATGCTCCTTCTTGTCCTCCTGTTTGCACTCCACCGTCTTCTGCACTTCCTTCTTTTTCTCCTCCTTCACGGGAACGGATGCTTCCGCTGATCTCTTCTGAGACTTCTTCCCTCCCTATTCTTAATGCACATTCCGCACACCCAACAAAGAAGCTACGAATATCCATGCGCGCAGAGCAAGGCGATCTGAATATGTGGAGCTCTTTCAAACCAGTGGAACAGCGAAACGCCTGTGGGATGGAATCCACTGCATAGGAAAGAAGGAATGAATCGAAGAGGGTTTTGGGAGGGGTGAGACGAGATCAGATTCATTTTCATTCGCGCGAAAGAAGGATCGTTGATGTCGAATTCCGTGGAGGAAGTCCGGCTGACAGCAGATGATGCGATTATAAGCAAGATGTCGAGCACTTCTTACCGGTGTCAGTGTTAGGGCTTGCGTCGATTTGGGCTACTACAAAGATAACTACATTCACAACTTTATCCGCCGAAGAGCGAAGCGCACGCCCATTATCAACCGAGGTGGGTTCTCTCTCTTCAGTTCATCGTAGGCTATTACTCACGTGTCGCAGCGATCGAAATGCTGATCAAACGCTTTGTTTCGCACTATGACAAGAAGTGTCAAATCGTGAGTCTCGGGGGCGGTTACGACACACTTCTGTTTCGTTTGCATGTATCCTCTTCTGCCTTTCGTTTCCTCTCTAGGACATGGACTTGCAGCCCTCTCTTTTCGTGGATCTTGACTACCCCGAGACATGCCGCAACAAGGCTGCAATCATCCGGAATCGAAGCGAGTTGGCTTCTGTGATCTTCCGTGATCTCTCTGTGGATTCCACTGACAAGTCGCCTACGATCGAAACTGCACACTATATCCTCCAGCCCATGGATCTCACCAACAGGCAGGCAATGGAGGACTTCCTGGCAACGGGAAAGGTCGATGTGACGCTCCCAACGCTCTTCCTTTCGGAATGCGTTCTGATTTACATAAACCCGGATGCGGTGAATCCAACGCTTCAGTATCTCCAGAGCCAATTCACAAACAGCTGCATTATCGTGTATGAGCAAATCCGTCCCTTCGACCCCTTCGGAAAGATGATGATTCGCAACCTTCACGTGGGCGAGAACACGAAGATTGACCTGTAGGAACGTGGATGTGATCTGCTGGGAATTGAGCGCTATCCCGATGTGGCGGACCAGAAGAAGCGCTACAGTGACTTTGGGTACTCCGATGTGTTCTGCAAGGATATGTACGAGGTTTACTCAAAGATGCTGGATGGGAATGACGTGAAGCGCATATCGCGAATCGAGTGGTTTGACGAGTTCGAGGAGTGGCATCTCATCCAGTCGCACTATTGCTTGTTGGTGGCGGCGCAGGGCTCTTTTTCTTCGTGGTTTTCCGAGTTCACAAAGAACGCTCAGTTGTGTGTTTGTTATGTCCCTCATTAGTGTCTACTGCGCTGCTAATGAAAGTCACTTTATCTCCCCAGTAATCTCGCAGCTATACCGATTTGCAACAAACACGGTTACAACTGACCACAATCCGCAATCACGACATCCACCTCCGGCTTGTCGTTCTTTCCCGTCTTCGTCTTCTCGATCTTGTGCACAATCTCCATTCCCTTCACCACCTTGCCGAACACCACGTGCTTGCCGTCCAGATGCGGGCACGGCACCGTCGTGATGAAGAACTGCGACCCGTTCGTGTTCGGTCCGGCATTCGCCATGCTCAGCACACCCGGCTCGCTATGGTGCAGCGCGAACGTCTCGTCATTGAAGCGCTCGCCGTAAATCGAGCAGCCGCCCGTGCCGTTGAACTTGGTGAAGTCGCCGCCCTGAATCATGAAATTGTCAATCACGCGGTGGAAGATTGAATTCTTGTACGACAACACCACGCCGTCGCTGTTGGTGCCCTTCTCGCCCGTGCACAGACAACGGAAGTTCTCACACGTCTTCGGCGCCTACAATTCACACCACATGACCGCGACTACGATGTGCGAGTACAGACGCATCTCCACGCGACCCAGCGCCTCGTCGCCCTGTTTCAGGTCGAAGTACACCGTCGGGTCGTCGTCCTTGAACGTCGTGTCCACCACGCCGGGCTTCTCGTCGTACAGGCCGCCCTTCGAGAAGAGCGAGTGCAGGGACTTCTTCGCTTTGTTATCATGGATGGTGATCAACTTCTCGACGCGCGCCAACTCGCTCTTCGCTGCCTTGTTCTCCGGGTCGATCTTCAGCACCGCCTCCAAATCCTCCTTCGCCTCGTTGATCAGACCAAAACCCGATCTGCCCATGGCACGACGGTACAGCGCCTTCACGTTGGCGGGCTCCACCTTCAGCACAGCGTCGCACTAAACGTGATTGGACGGAGGAGCGAACACCTCGGCAATGGCGGAGGGGTAATTCTTCATCTTCAAATAGCAGATGGCCTTGTTGGTGCGGATGGTCTGGAGGAGCTCAGACGCCTCCTTGTTCTCCTCGGGCGTGGGGGTGAAGCCCGGCTCGTCATCGTCAATCACGCCGTTGTTGGCGAACTGCACGTACAGGAAGCCCTTATCGTACAGGCTGCAGGCGCTGTTGTAGTTCTGGGCCTTGAAGGCCTCGTTGCCTTCCGCCTTCTTTGCATTTGCCTACGAATGAACACAACGACGAGGCGGGACAGCATCGATTCTCTGTCTGAATGTCATGTCGCTCACGTCGATCTTCTCCTCAAAATCCAGCAACTCCACGTCGAAGTTGAGAGTCGAGTTGGGGGGAATGTTGGGACCCGCGCTGGACGATCCGTAGGCATATTCGGGCTTGCAGACGAGAATCGCGTGCTCTCCCTTCTTCATCGTGGCGAAACCGATATCCCAGCCCTTAATCACGAGTCCCTTTCCAAGCTCGAAGTCGAAGGGCTGGTTGCGGTCTCTCGAACTGTCGAACTTCTTTCCGTTCTCCAGAGTGCCGGTATAGTGGGCTAATCCTCACACGCCCTGCCCAATCCAACCAATGACCTTGTAGCCCTTCTTCGGACACTCTCCAGATCCCTCCTTGATCACCTTCTTCACCACACCTCCATCTTCCGTCAATGTTTCGATACGAAGGAACTACGCCTCACTCTCCCACGGAGAAACAAACCTCTTCGCTAGCCATTTCAAGATTCACACGTTTACGAATAAAAAAGTGCCTCTTCCATGGAACGTTCCATTCACCGAATTCCTTTCCTTCGATTGCGACAGAGTCAACACTGAAACACCTTTCCGGTAACTGACAACAAACAGAGCGAAACTAAACAATGAAACGCTTAATGTCTTCTCTTGGAAGG
>JANPWJ010001025.1:0-22467 GCA_027406325.1 Blastocystis sp. subtype 2
CTATTCCTCCCTCTTTGATTGGTGTTGTGTGTTGAAGGGAGGGGAAGGGAGTGTGGTGGTGTGTGATGGAGAGTTCGGAAGGGGAGAAGGCGAGAGTGTGTCTGGGTGTTGTGGGAGAGATGGGGATGGAGGGAGAAGAAGGAGGGAGATGGAATGGGCGTTTGGGGTGAGGAATTGTGTTTTGGGTGGATTGTGTGACGGGAGCACTGTGCGGTGGGAAGCACGTCCGATGCGAAGGGAAGGAGGCGGAAAGAGAGTTGAATGGGTCGACCCTTCATTCTCTCAAGACGAAGGAGATTCGGATACTACAATGCAAACAGCCTTCGACAATAAAAGACCGATATGCTCAAAACTACTCCTCTTTCTGATTCAGCGCTCTCACCATCTCCCTCTCCTTCGCAAGCACATTCGGCACGTTCGAGCAGTCCTACGCATTATCACCCGATTTGAAGAGGCACCTTGAATTCAAGCCATTTGAAGAAAGGCCAGTCTGCAATGGCTTGGTAATATTTCCGAAGCACCCTCTTGTTGACGGCATACCACGTCAGCGCATAGGCAAAGCCAATCCCAATTCCGACGACCACCTGCTCGAGAGTGTGCTCTCCTAAGTACAGTCTACAGGTAACTGGAGAAGAGAAGACCCACCGACTCGATACTACAAAGACCCACACCACCCACATGACCCCAATGGCGATATAGCGCTGAACGCTGCTGGACATGTACACACTACAAGTCATAGGACATCTGTAGAGTGACTCAAAGGACAGCCAGAGCGTGATATAGATGCACAGGCAGGACATGAACTGGGAGTGGTCGGAGGGCATTCCGTAGGTCGTTTGGACGCCCGTGTCTACCGTTGAGGCGCAACAGCAACAGATACCAGAAGGCCTCGGCTGTTTGAGAATCCTTTTCAGCACGAAGTTCAGTAAGGTACAGGAGAGCTACAGAACACGGGGAGGAGAGAATCGTACCATCTCCAGAAGCAAGAAGCCGGAGTGGATATCGCGATGGACGAGGATGGAGGAGCAGATAATGCACACAAAGAAGCTGAATCGTGAGACAATCGTCGAAGGGCGTACACCGGGGACAGCGACATCAGGGCCATGACCCAGCCAAAGACGCCACTCTCCTCGTCATACTCAATGTACGTAAGCGCAAACGGCTTCTTTGACATGAAAAATGGCGATTTTGTGTCTGAAACTCCCAAACGGTCTTGGTGTTTGGGGCAGGATAGTTTAAAAACTGTGATTGGTAGGAACAGCATGGAGTCGACAAGGATCTACGGTAATTGTTATCTCTGCAATTCTGAGCTCTGTGGCAAAGTTGTCGAGGTGGGAGGAAAGCGCTATCACAGCCGTTGTTTTTACTGCTGTAAGTGCAGAAAGCCTCTCTGCGCGGAAGATTGCCGCATGAGGGACGTATGTGTAACGTTCGGTTGCCTCATGCGCTAGGACCGCTTCTACTGTATAGAGTGCTATAGCAAGGCATTCGAACACATTTGCGCCGAGTGCGGAGAGTATATTCTGGATGATAAGTACATTGAGACGCTCGGTCAGACGTACCACTGTGTATCCCTGCAGTGTTTCCGATCTGACGAATAGGACCATTTCGTGTGCTTCTACTGCAAGAAGCCCTTCCCGGATTCGAGATACGTCCGTCGTGAGATCTATTACCACGGGGAACAGGCGCCTCGTCCGTTCTGCATTGAGTGTTACAAGAAAACAAAGCATATGGCCTGCGCGACGTGTGGACACCTGATGGGACAAGTGGTACGCGGAATGAGAGATGTGTGACGTTCGTAGAGAGCCTTCGACGGTCATGACTTCCATCACGACTTCTGCTACATCAAGGCCCATCCCGAGGAGGACGAGGACGGCGAGTTCCTCCGTGAGGCGAGCGCCCGCCACGAGGAGGAGGAGCGTAAGAGAGAGGAGGAGCGCATCGCCGCGGAAGAGAAGAGAAGAAAGGAGGAGGAGCGTCTTGCCGCGGAGCGCAAGGCGGAGGAAGAGCGCATCGCCGCGGAGAAGAAGCGCGAGGAGGAGCGCAGAAGAGAGGAGGAGCGCATCGCCGCCGAGCGCAAGGCGGAGGAGGAGCGCCTCGCGGCAGCGGCGGTGGAGGAGGACGAGCGCAAGCGCATCGAGGAGGAGAAGCAGAAGAAGGAAGAGGAGGAGGCGCGCATCCGCGAGGAGCGTGAGAGAATGGAGGAGGAGACGAGGAGAGCGATCGAGGAGGAGAACCAGAAGCGCGAAGAGGAGCGAAAGAAGCGCGAAGAGGAGAAGAAGAAGCGTGAGGAGGAGAAACAGCGCGAGGAGGAAGAGAAGAAGAAGAAGGAAGAGGAGGAGAAGCGTGCCAAGGAAGAGGAAGAGAAGCGCAAGCGAGAGGAGGAGGAGCGTCTGCGCAAGGAGGAGGAGGAGAACCGCCAGCGCCGCGAAATGCTCGACCTCTACAAGACCAAGCAACGCTCCGTCGATTTCGCCGACTCCGACGACGAGCCGCAGCCGCAGCCGCCCGCCGAGAAGCCCGTGGTGCCGGTGGTGCCCGCCGTCCCGCAGGTGGCGCCCGCGCCCGCGAAGCCCGTGCTCCCCATCACGGAGCTGCTGGGCGCCAGCTACGCCCCCGTGCAGCGCGGCGCGAAGCCGACGGAGGTGGTGGAGGAGCGTGGTGACAAGCCGACGGAGGTGGGCGAGAAGGAGGTGGCGCGAAGCTCGCTGTTCGAGAACCCCCAGTACACGGACTACCAGGCGATCGACGCGCCGACCCCGCAGGAGGAGGAAGAGGACCTGCCCACCGAGGCGGAGCGTGCTGAGGCGAAGCCTGTGGAGTCGGAGAAGCCTGTGGAACCTGTGGAACCTGTGGAACCTGAAGCGAAGTCCGAGGAGCCTGTGGAGGAGGTGAAGAAGCAGGAGGAGCCGGAGCTGACGGGGAAGATAGTGTTCGTCGAGGAGGACAAGCAGAAGGACGAGGAGAATGTGCTGAAATGTGTGAATGGCGACGGAGGGTGAGTTGTAGATGATGTGGACGAGGAGGCGATTGCGAAGCAGAAGGCGGTGGAGAAGCTTCCTGTGGACGAGCTGCGTGTGTACCCTCTGTCTGTGTTGCAGGTAGGCGCTGTGAGCGGGAGTGAGGGCTAGCAATCGGAAGTGCCTGCGGATGTGGACAAGAAGAGAAAGGAGTACCACCTCTCCGACGACGAGTTCGAGAAGGTGTTTAAAATGTCGAAGAAGAAATATGAAACGTATCCTGGATGGAAGCGTATACAGATGAAAAAGGATCACGGTCTGTTCTAAGTATCATATACGCTGTGTAGTTTGTGTATTCATTTGGGTGTTTGTTGTCCACCGTCGACCCCGGGTTGCCGAGTACCGAACATGTGACGGCCACATGACCGAAATCTTCACCTTTTTGCCCCAGTTTATTGGAGGTTGCTCATTATTCTCGTTCCTACATGTATGGTTCACCCATAGAGAAGGGTTATTCTTCTTTCGGAAGTCAGGTTAGGGGCGGTTTTGCTATTTCATGGATAGGTTAGGAATCCTAGTAATGTAGACCCTTTGCGTTGTAGCCGGTCCTGGACGTGCCTAACTCGCGTAGACCCTTCCACTCCTCTACGAGATGATAGAGGTTTATTAGCTATGCAGGATTATCCACACCTGTGTTCGAAGGACTCGGATTTTACCCGTGGCGGTTTTTTGTCTCCTACTGAGCCGAGTTTTATGGAAAGACAGGGCTTGCTACCACAGTCTCCTTGCGACGGGTTTAATTACCCTTTTCAGCCTTGTTCGCGTAATTATTATTCCTCTGGGAGAGAAATCTTCCAGAAAGAGCTGCGTGATCCCAACATTGATTCATCACCCGCGGCTTTTTATTTCCGCCCAAACGGCGATGGTTATTATTGTAACCCCCTCTGCACCTTCAGTACGTTGGAGAGAGGCTCTCCACTGCTGATTTCTCCAGCCACCGAAAGAGGGGAGTACCGTTTTAATGCAAACGATTCTGGACATGTTTTATCTCCTTCCGTATCCTCTGGAGAGACGCAATCCTTTCCAGATAGAGCATCTCATTCTCGTTCCTCTGATTCTCCCAACTCCACTCCTAAGACTAGTACACGGAATGCGTTGCGAGAATAACGGCTTAGAGGCTAGTTTTAAGTCGCAACATCAGGGGACTCCTTCTAGTGCCCGCATTTCTGTTGGTGTCACGCGTAGAGGAAATAGACCTGGAAAGTGTAAAGAACAATACCAACACGAGAATGACAGTAATGATACGCAACATTCCGAATCGTTATTCAGTTGATGATCTGCGTGCTGTCCTGGATGGCTATGTCGCCAGTAGCTGTGCTGTTTTGCGTTGATCGTAGACTGCTATACAATTGTGAGTTTTCCGAAGGACGAACACACGAACCGAAACTTGGGCTACGTGTTCATCACTCTGTCGAGCAACCAGTCTCTCCTTCGTCTCATTGAGAGCGTATTCTGTATCGTTGTGTGTTTACCAGTAGATTCAAGACAGACCCTGGCCCAATAGCAGAAGCGAGAAGCACTGTCACGTGTGTCATTCGATTGTGGGAGTGTGGGGTGCGTGTGACGAATAGGACAAGAAAATCAAGCACCGTAAGAGAAGAGAGCATTGAGTGCATTGGGCTTGAACTCGTTCTTGATGCTTCTGATTGTCTACCGTTGTATCGCATGCAGCCGCATTGTCCGTACACTCCACGACTGGGGTCTGTTTGTTCCCACTCACTATTTGTCATGGCCTTGGACGATTCACCTCTGGAGGACTACATCTTGTCCTACAGCGGTAAGACATCGCAGATGCGGTGAGCAATAGAGCTCCAGAGCACTCTCTTTCTGTACACATCCATTGTGGTCGCCGGCCTCTATACGCTAGCCGGATTCCTCATGTTTATCGTGAACCGAAAATGGAAGTTCTTCTACTTGCCATTCCTGTATGCCATCTTCGGAGCCATTATCGGATGCTTTTACGGATATACTCTTTGTATGTCCAGTTGGATGGAGTCATGCGTAGCCGCCGTGCTTGCCGGTGTGTACATTTCAGTTCCCTACTCGTTGACGAAGAGGCGGGCCTTCTATATGGCGTGCATACAGGCGCTAGTCGTGTGTTACATGAAGCTCTCTCGCAACAATCGTCTCTCTCCATTCTTTGTAGTATAGTCCTGCTCTTTGTTGCAACAAACAGGCAGTCTAAATGACAGCATTCTATTTCTCAGAGTTCAGGGCAGATGCACTCTCATTCGACTCTTCAGGAGAATGAGTAGTTGCATTTGCCTTCTCAGGAGGAGCAACCGCGTTGAGTTTCTCAGAAGCCGTACTATTCACCCCTTCAGAGGGAGCAACCGCAATAACCCTCTCAGGAGCAACCTCATTCACGCTCTCAGAAACAACTTCATTCACGCTCTCAGGAGCAACCTCATTACGGTTCTCAGAAGAGAGAGCAGGCTCGGTGAATCGCTCAGAAGCAGGGATACCACCCTTACTCACACCCTCAGAAGCACTCTCAGTGAACTTCTCCGAGGGCGACACGATCACCTCAGAAGGAGGCACCACGGTCGCAGCGAGGACTTCTGCCTCATTCGTCGCCTCTCCCTGGACAGTCGGCACCTCCTTCACATCGGAATCGTTCATCTTGTCCACCGTCTTCATTTCGATGAGGACATTCTCCTGCTCCAGCGCGGCGATTATCTTGTCCGTCTTCTTCGCTGTGGTCTATTCCTCACCAATCGCCTCAGCAACCCACGTCTCTTCGCCAGCGAATGAAGAAGTACACGGGAATGCTCCAAATGCAGACGGCGCCGAAAAAGGCAATGATCACGATCCAGATCGGATAGATGGGAGTGAAGTCGTAGAGCAGGGCACACATCATCGAGTACCAACCCACACTACACATGATCCGTCTTCAACGCACTCACCTCATGCCGCCCATCATCAGCGGACCGATTGCTCCCGTAGACACGTCGGCACCCTGAGCGAGAGAAACGGACACCATTGTCGTTCCAAAAATGGCAGGGAAGGTAATCATGGCGCCGGCAGCGACACCAATACCCGATTGACTCATGTAGCCACTCACGAAAATCGCAAGTGAGGCAGCCACGCCACGCGTGAGATGAGTGTACCACTTCACCTTGTTCTTCCCCGCAGGAGTCGGCGGCAGTGACCAGGACAAGCACACGCCGCAAGATATAGTAACCAGCAGGACACAGGCACCGAAAGCATACATACTCATACCGATCTTCGCCGCCCCCTGCTGTAAGAGCACCATAACAACGGCACCGACAAACCAAACCACAAGAGAGAGAAGAGTCGTGACGAGCACCTTCAAGCCGTTTGCCCACTTCTTTGGCAATCTGGGGGGAATGACTTTCCAGGAAGGCATGAAGAGAATGTCCGTCGCGAGCATACCGAACAAGCACGCCACCACGGAATTGATCTTCTCCTCCTTCGAGAGCGTATCCGTAGTCAGCACGACGTAGATGGCGGGGATAATCGTAGTCGGCACCGTGCCGATGATGCTGCCAACAGCGCCTCCAAACGTTTCGATCAGTAAAGCAACGATAATCGACATGAAGAAGGCCACGACAGACGAAATGATGATCTTCACGTAGTTCATTCTGGAGAGACAAACGGCGGGCTTGCAAAAGATGGTCCAAAACCCCGGAGATAGGATAGGAGAAGCAGCAATAGGGACGTCCACAGGATCAATTAGGACATTTTGGATTATAAGGATTATTCGATCCAATTCAAGTCTTTGTTACTACAAAATGCGAGTAGCATCCTTAGACCCATGAGTAGAATTGGACTCTGCAATATGGTGATAAAAGAAGGAGAATTGGACGAAATACGATAATGGGTGGGGTGCAAAGAGTGTGCAGTGTTTCATTTCATATCGATTTGTCCTTCTCTATCAAGCAGTTTCTCTCTACAATGAATACAAAAGAAAGACATCGGTATTGAATAATGCGTAAGTCTTTTGTCGGCGGCGCTCCTTATCGCATAGCCAAGGTGAAGGCTGTTGAACTCCGTCAGAAGAACCGCGATGAACTTCTCACTGAGATTGAGAACTACAAGAAGGAGCTTTCTCAAGTATTTTTGCTGTACTCTATTTCACCTTCCAGCTCCGTGTTGCCCAGGTCACAGGAGGAGCTCCTGCCAAGCTTGCTCAGATCAAGGTCGTGCGCAAGAACATTGCTCGTGCTTTGACCGTTCTCAGCCAGCAGAAGAGAAACGCCGTTCGCGCTAGTTTGGAACCGTGATGTCTAGCTCAAGGAACACTACGCCAAGGCTAAGTACCTTCCCACTGACCTCCGTGTGAAGACCACTCGTGCCATGCGCCGTGCTCTTACCAAGGAGCAGGTGGGAGTTGGAGAGCGAATGTGAGTGTAGGCTGCTAAGAAGACTCTTCGTCAGCAGAAGAAGGAGCGCGCTTTCCCCGCGAGAAAGTTTGCTCTCAAGGCTTAATTGGTTTTGTCAATTCTCGATGCACTTCCGAGTTTGTTCAACAAGCACTCGCTATCTGAACTCCGTGCTCATGAGCAGCGAAACGACCGCCTTCCAGTCCGAGCAGCGGAACATGCCCGCGTAATCCGCCTCGTCTTTCCTTCGGTTCCATCCGTAATCGCCAAAGAGAATGGGCACTTTGACGATGTCTTTGCACTACGCGTTAGGTTCATAGGAGAAGGAACACATCATGAACGTATCCATAGTTGTCGTCAATAAACACATCCGCGTGGATTTGCTTGAGCATGTCCTGCTTGGAGAGACGCACCCCGCTGTCGCCCATGAAGTTGCCGATGATGATATGATCGATCAGATTCGGGAAGTTCATTTGGATCCACTCCCGCGTTACCGTCTCAATTTCCTACCCATCATTTGTCGATGCGTTGACCACGCGATGACGAGAAGTGACGATGCTGATGTCGAATTTCGTGTGTAGCACCTGCAGCGCCTCGCGCGACCCAGGAATCACCGGGATCTACAGTCCATGTCACACCCAAAGCCAACTCCGTTCAAGAACAAAGGACTCTTGAAGAACGCTCGAACAACCTCCGATGTCTGCATGAGAAGGGAGAAGGAGCACGTACTTCCTCGGGAGTCCCACCCCAGACCTCCCAGTACTTGTAGCTGTGAAAGTCATCGATTGTGAGTGAGGATCCGTGCAGCTGGTTGTAGAACTGGACGATGGTGGCATTGAAGGCGCCGAGGCACTAATTCGCACTCCGTTTCGCTTCCGTACCTCGTCCAAATCCAACCCGATTACCGGTCTCCGAAGCACTCCCTGCATAAAATGGTGATGAACAAACAGACGAATCAAATAGAACTAGCACTTTTGACGTCATCAGTAGCGTTATCACTTGAGTCATCATCAATGTTCCCTCTCACTTCGTACACAATTGTCGAAGCTTCGGAGGACGAAGGCTCCTCAATCAGCGGGATTGGCTTCACCTCCAGTCTAAATTTCGGTTTCTGCGAGTTGTTCGTCGACGTCGTCGAAGATGTCTCCAGCAATGTCGACCGCGACCCGTTCTCCTCCATCTCCCCCTCTCCGGTCATGTACGACTTCAGAGAAAAGCTAATTCTCTCCGTCTTGTTCCGCAAAAACTGCGTCCCGCCAACCACGAAGTCCATCGCCTTCTTCCGCGTCTCCCCGAACGCCTTCAGCGCCTTGTTCGCCTCCTTCGCCGTGTGCGTCAGGTGGTACCCGTAGTCGTGCACGATGCTCCGGTCCGGATCGGGGTCGTCGGACAGGAACGCGTCGCTGAAACAGCACCGCAAATAGAACACGTCGTCCTCGTGGCTGTGTGGCTGAGGCGGAGGAGGACCCTGCTGCGACAGGGTGTTGGAGCGAGGCGAGCTGAACGACGTGAAGGAGCCGTAGTCGGGAGCGTCCGTCGAGTCCTCCTACCGTTGATGATCAAGAGATCACTGTACAGAATCGTCGTCGGTGAAGGGCTGAAGCGAGACCTGACTGCGACGCAAGCTGTTCGCGCTGTCCTGGTGCAAGTTCGCCAGGCTGCGCTCGCTCTGAAAGGTGCGTGACAGCCGACTACGCGCCTTGGCGACGGAGGGCGCGGGCAGGATCTGTCCGCTCGTGTCCATCTCGCTGTCGAGGAAGAGAAGCTCCTTCCGCGTGACGAAGCTAGAGTCAACGCGTCACACCACACCCACTTTGTGTTGAACCACACGAAGGACGTCTGGTCCGTGATGCTTCCCGTGGACTGGATGATGATCTTCACGTCGCCCCTCAGCTCCAACGGCTCCTTCGGCTCGAACACGGCGACCTGGCGCTTGTGGTCCACCACCATCTCCACGGAGTGCACCAGCTCGGCGGTAGTTTCGGTGAAGGCGCGATGGGCCATGTCCTCTGTGTTGGTGATGTCAGTGACCGACTCGAAAACCTTCTAGAGATGAGAAGACGAGAGAGAGAGAACGCTCTGAATCGAGATCTCGAACTTCAGCGACGCGTAACTCTCGTTCCACTGAATCGCGGTTATCTGCGGGTTAGCGCCGCTCTCCGTGCCAACAGGGATCTCGACGGTGGTCAGGTGAAGGGACGGTTTCAGCACGAATTGGTGGTTCAGGATGAAGTGGTAGTAGAACACGTAGCGAATCTGCGAGGGACCTGACGCGTCACATCACATCACAACACGCACTTGACACCTTCTGGATCTTCACGTTCTCCTTGTCGTTGTTCTCGTGCTCCTTCGTGCGACGCTCCGCGAAGTACCGCAGTGCCGCCTCAGGCGTGTCGGTGACGCCCTGCTTCAGCAGCAGACACGATATCACCATCCCCGTGCGACCCTTCCCGCCCTTGCAATGGATGGCGATCACGTTCGAGGGGTCCTGGACCAGCCACGCGTTGCTCTGGTTCACAATCATGAGAAGTTGGTCTGTCCATCAACGCCCAACACCACACTCACTCAGCGAACACGGGTTGTGGTCCTCGATGCAGTACCGCGTGTTGCGACCGCCAAAGCACTTGATCGACGACTTGGAGTACCCCGACTCCGCGCACAGATTCAGACTGGAGGTGAGAAAAAGAAATGGGACATACACCCAATAATGGCCCATATGGGTACGATTCAGGTACCGCTCCACGTCGTCCATGTTATTTCGCCACACCGACTCCCAACTATTGCCTGGCCACGACATCGCAATAATCCTCTCTATTCGTGGAATTCCACAACCACCCCGTACTCGTGATATCGCTCATATCCAAATTCTCCTCCTCTTTCTGACTCCGGTTGCGGTTGAACCATCGACGCACCGTCTTCGACACGAACGCCTTCTCATTCACGAAGAACTAGCCGTGAGGGCGTCGAGGAAGGGCAACGAGATAGGAGCGAAGCATACGCAGGAGGAGTGTGGTTTTGATGATGGCGCGGAGAGCGGGAGGCAGAGAGACTGTGTTGTGGAGGACGAAGCAGAAGATGGAGGAAGAGAAGAGCGCGATGATCTCGAAGGTCTAGAAGTGACAGACGAAGAGAGTTGTGACGTCGCCCAAACAGAGATATCGCTGTCGAATGAGGAGGAGGCGGAGGAAGAAGTCCGCAATCATGATCACACTGATCCAGTAGTAGAAGTCGCTGTAGGTGAGAGAGAGAAAGAGAAATCACCTGGCGATGTAGCTGTTGTAGTCCAGGATGTAGAAGAGACAGAACAGCATGTCCACGCCCACGAGGACCGCCAGCACCGTGCGGTAGACTACGTGTGACCCCCACTTCCTTCACCCACGCCAGTTCATCACCACCACGCCCAAACACGACGCGATCGTTCGCCCGCAGGACGCGAGGCGTCGCTTCCACTGCTCCTTCTTACTCTTCTTGTCCTTCTCCTTCTCCTTCTCCATGTCCACCACCACCTCGGCCTCCTCGCTCTCCGACACCGATGACGTGCGGTGTTGCAACAACAGCGGCTTCTTCGGCTTCTCCTCCTCCTCGTCATCCTTTCCCTCCAAGTCCGTGGTGTCCACCGACGACGGCAGCAGCTTGTCCTAGGCGTCACTCGCCCCCTCCGCGCCCACGTAGACCAGACGCTGGCAGATCATCGAGTTGATCTGGCTCAGCGTCACCACGCTCGGGTACATGAACTTCTTCACGTTCGCGTATTTCGCGATCTCCTCCTCCGTCCAGTCCACCAGGATCACGGGGATGTTCTAGGGGTGACTGCCGGCTGCGGAAAGTGCCTTCTCGATCATGAGATAGAACGCATCGCCGATGGTCGTCGATCGCGACTTGAACGGGATACGAACGCGCCGTATGTTGTCCATTATCGTGTCCTCCGGGTCATAGCCGTTGGCGATGTATTCAAAAACGGATTGCGCGGTAATGAGCTCAACGTACTTGTTCTTTCGAATCAGGAAGCAGTTCATGCTAGAATGTGAAAAGAATAACGAAGCCGCACTGATTCTCGATGATTTCGTGTAGCAGCGTGCGAATGTCCGTGTAGGCAGGAATTAGCGGAACGTTGATCGTGATCGTCCGCACGATGGACGAATCGAGCCTAGAGTCACACGCCAATCGGAAGGACTACAATTCCTGGGTGTTCCGAGTCGCGTTGCTGTCCTTCTAATCGTCACAGCGAACATGCATAGATACCAAATCGTCGGCATTTGAATTCATCTTCATATCCTTGAGGAATTGACGAATCCACGCGTTCGTGTCGCATAGCATCTGGTTGTACTCCTTCGCTGACGACTCGCTGGACTGCAATGCTCCCTGCGGAATATACTAAGAATCAACTCCATCCCTCTTCTTCCCACACGTTCCTCCTCGTCCTCGTTGTCCTCCGAGTAAAAGCGAGACAGCATTGAGGAAAGAGAAAACAACTGCGAGATCCAGTTCCGCGAAAAATACCCCCTTCTTCTGGAATCCCTGGAGGAGCACGTGTAGAGTGCACGCTCATCCAACAAACAGCGCTCAAACCAAACAGCTATATCACAAAGCGGTGAATATGCGGATTGATGCACTATGAAACGATGTTGTTATACAGTCGGCGGCTGTAGTGTTGATACATTTGACTCCGAGAACCTCCTCGGACTCGTCCGAAAAGAAGTGCGAATAACTACTACTCTCGCTTGAAAACAAGGGTTCCCAATTACGGTTCTCCAGCGAAGGAGTGGGAATAGTAACATCGTTGGCGCTACGCGTGACACTCCCGTGCAAACACAACGCATAATCCACATAAGAAGTATTAATCACACATAGCAATGTCGTCGAAGCCGTGTTAATGACATACGACAAAAGGCCCAAACTATCGTCCGACCAGCTCACCTCCACGCTCCCCGCACTCAGCCCGTACCGCTCTCGGAGCGCGATCAGCGTCTTCGTCAACCCCAGCAGCAGACTGTTCTCACTCGCCCCATCGCTCACCAGCTCCCAGTCCACGGGCGTCGGCGTGCTGCTGAACGCGCCGTCGTTGAAGAACTCCGTGCCCATGAACAGACAGGGCACCAGCGGCGCCGTCAGCTCGACCGTCAGTCCCACAGCCTGCAGGCGCGGACGCCGATAGAGCGGGTCGGTGGTGTTGGAGCGACTGGCGAAGCGCGGCTACGCGTGAGGGGAAAGAGAGACGACCACATCGCTGCTGTGACGGTCCTCGAAGCAGAAGATGCGATGACCCGTGGTGGCGGAGCCGGCGTTGAGCGACGCGATGATGGGTGCAAGAGAGGAGGGCGCGGGAGAAGACTGCTTGAGAGCGCTCTGGAGTGCGACGGTGCTAGAGGTGACGAGAGCGAAGAGAGCGGACAGGTCGTGGTCATACACGGCGGAGAACAGAGACGACGACAAATCGTCCTTGAAGTCGCTTATCTACCGTCATGATCACCAAGAACCACTGTACGTGCACGTAGTCGGAGGAGGTCTGGAGCTCTCGCAGCAGCGCGATCGCGTCCAGGTCCATCACCCCCATGCCCTCCAGGCAGCCCTGTCCCGTGTAGAGCAGGCACCCCGCGTCGTTCCACACAATCCCGTCCACGCCCACCTCGTTGCGCCAGCGAGCAAGCACCTTCTTCACGTAGTTGCCCGTCTGCTTCAGCGAGTTCAGGTCCAGCTTCGCGCGCCCGTCCACGCGGCTGCTCACTCCCTCCTTGAAGAAGCTGCCCCAGTCGTCGGCGCAGTCGTTGTCGTAGAGCACGGAGGTGGCGTCGAAGAGCGCCCAACTCACCTCTAGGAGGACGCGGATGCCGTTCTGATGGAGGCGGGAGACGAAGTCGCGGAAGAGCGAGGACGAGCCGAAGTAGAAGTTCACGATGCCCGGGTACTCGATGGAGAGTTTGTCCCAGCAGTTGCAGTCGGAGGAGAGCGTGTGACACGTGTACTGCTCCACGGGGAACAGCTCGATCGTGTTGATGCCGAGCGACGTGAAGTACGGGATTCTGTTTACCAGCTGGAAGAAGTAGTACTCGGAGTCCATGATGTCGATGAAGCCGGGAATAAACACCTGGTAAACCACCATGCTCCTCAAATCGAGAAGCGGCAGCTTGTCGCCCTCCACGGACGCTATCAATTGATTGCGCTCGTTCGGCTCCTTGTAGTAAAGACTACCCATGAGGATAAGACGCCAAACTCACATTCCCTGGGCTCCCAGCGACAAACGGTTGCAAACCTTGGTCAAGTTGTTGGAGTAGAGCTTAAACACGTAGCTGTTCGCGTAGTCCACGTTGCAAACATTCACAAACCAACTCCCGTCGTTCTGTCTCCTACCCATCACACTCTTCCAGAAATGCAAACCTCATGTCGTAGTCGGTCGTTTTCACATAGTCCGTTATGGACACTTCCACCTTGTCCACCACGGGAGACCAGATGCGAAAGGCGACGCCGTACTTGCAGTCGACGCCGTTCACGTTGTACGTTCGCATCGGCTTCCAAATGTAGGAATCCAGGAAGTCCGTTCTCTCGCACTCCCCATAGTCAAAGCCTGGGGGACACACTCGTTGCTTTCCCCAGGTGACGACGTCCAAATACACCAGCAGGAAAAGAACGATCCAGAGGAAGATGAGGAGCATAGCGGCCGCGTAGCAGGCCGTCCGAGACACGGATATGTTCTTTTTGATCCTCCTCTTCTTAATCGGGCGTCCATACCGATCCACCACGTATCCCTTCTTCCTGAGCTTCTTGTCCTGCTGTCGAAAGTAGCTCTTTGTATCGAAATACTCGCTGGGAATGCCCGACAGATCCATGAAGAATACTGTGAGCTTGGACGAACAAACACAGGAACACAGCAAAACGACGAACCAAAGGACGCACAAGAAGAGAAGAAGCGGAGTGAACACGGACCACACGACCGGACTCGCCGTGTTGTACAGCACCGACACGGCAGCCACGACCACCGCCAGCATCTGAAAAAGCCACAGCGACTCCCTCCTCCATATCTTGGTAACCGCGATGAACGGGTAGAAGATGCTGCAGACCACGCAGAACCCTTGCACCACGAAGTGCGAAGCATGGGTCACAACAAACGCCGGCGCCCATCGAATGGATGTGAACGAGAACGAGGGTGTTGTGAGGTACGTGTAGTACAGCGCCACCTCCACCACCAGCAACGGCGACAGCATCGACTGTTTGGGCAGCTGCTGCAGTCCCGCACAGGAGAGGAGGAGAAAGAGCACGACGGACGCGGAGGAGAAGCCGTTGAGAACGACGACAAAGAGAGCGAAGGAGCTGAGAGAGAGGCTTGGAGTAGTGCCGTGGAGAGCGAGAGTGAGGACAAGACACAGGACGGCGGGAAATGGATGGGGAGCGTCGGCAGGCTGGAGGAAGTAGAAGAGAGCGCTGAGGTCCTGGAGGAGAGCGAGCGCGTATTGGAGAAGTGTGGTGGAGCAGAGAAGAGGGAGGCAGAGCAAGCACAGGAAGCAGAGGAGGGGAGGAGAGGGAGTGAAGAGCATGGGGAGGAACACGAGTCCGAGCGTGGTGGCGGGCGTGGTTGGCGAGAGGAGGGCGGCTGTGACGAGCGCGAAGAAGAGCGGGTAGGAAGATGGGTGTGTGATGAGCGTGTAGCTCGTGAAGCAGGAGCAATAGAGAACCAGGCACAGAGCAAATCCAATGCTTGTGAATGAGTGTGTGGCTTGTGAAGCAGCACTCTTCAGCGCGTCCGTAATGCGATCGGTACTTTTCAACGTGTTCATACTGAGATCAGCACTCTTCAACGCGTCTGTATTATGATCAGCTCTCCTCAACGCGTCTGTATTGAAAGCAACGCTCCTCGCAAAAACGACACTCATCCCCCCAACCATGAAAACGAGCCCGAAAACACACCACGAGTAGCGAATGTGCGTGTTGTCCACAACGCGCTGCACCTCTCGACTGTACTGGAAACCTTCTTCGTAGGAAGAGGAGCGAGAGGGTATGGAGGGAGAGGAAGGCTTGGTATGGCGATAATGGCGATAGAAGCGGCTGATTTGTTCCACGTTGTCCACAACACGATCAGAAGGGCTGGGAGGGAGGAGATTGGGACAGTGGAAGCCGATGCTGGAGTAGGGCACGGGCACGCCCATGAGGTAACTCACAGTGGGCGTGAGATCGCGGATGTGTGGCACGTGCTAGACATCAACTGAACGGACTGTTCTCACAGCGAAGGGATGAAGAGAATAGGAGGAGGAGACGGCGCACAGCCCCGTGGTGACTTCGTCGTGCGTCGCTCCCCCGTGATTGCCCCACTTGCTCAGTCCGTGGTCGCCAAACACGAGGAGAAGCGTGTGGGGAGGAAGGTGGTGAAGAAGATACTCGATGTGACGGTTGAACTGCCGCAGCGCGTAGCGGATGTGCGGGTTGGAGGTGGAAGACGTCCCCGTCTTGTGAGCGTTGTGGTCGACGAGCAGCGAATGAACGACTAGCACGTCTGTCGAAGACGAGGAGACGAAGGCCTCCAACTCTGCCTGAATGACGTCCGAATCGTCGCTGTACACGTTGAACGAATCGACGGCGTCCTGGGCGTTGGAGAACACATCTCCTCCCAACTCACGCCACACCGGATCTCCCACATGGCGAATGCTACTGATGAGACAGTGATGGCGTGACCAACACAAGACCTTTTCGGTGGAGTTGCTTCAACAGGTGATCACTCGTTAGGGATGACGACGTAAAGGTCTGCCCAAGCCCTATGAATCCCGGATAGGACCCCGAGAGCAGCGTTTTGATCCCCTGCGTGGTCGATGTCGGGGGATCGACCTTCATCTCCGTACACACCGTGTGGTTGTCCTTCCCGCGAAGAAGGTCGTTGAACACTGGATGCCATTCTCCAAAAGAGGAATTGCCGAAGAGGAACCCAGGACGAGCCCCATCTTCCAGGAACAGAATGCACCGTTGCTTCGTAACATTTGTACGGAGTGCATCTCCCACATGGGCGGGATCCCCTGATGTCGTTGCATTCGTTGAGAAGAGTACGTCATTCTGCTCTGTGAACACTTTGCTAACGAGTAGCACATAATGGCATGGATTACTCAATAGAAAGATACCCTGCGAGAAACAAGAGGATTCCGAGGGAAAACACGACGGAGCCAGACAGCCTCATCGGTGAATGGACAAAACTGGGGAGAGAGCGACGAAGAAAGAATGACAAGGGTGTGTGCAGTAAACAGAGCCGTCATCCAAAACACTCGTCTATCTTGATCAGAAGAGTGTAAATCATATCCATGTCTGTCAGAATATGAGTGTGCGCAGTGTATCCAAACAGAGTGTCAATCGAAAACCGGTTGAGCTACACGTCACGCCACGACCCATCCCGCACATCATATTCCACGTCGAACTTCTTCACCACCGTCTTGCAGCCCTCCTGCTTCAACTCCTTCCAGAACGCCTCCACCATCTCAGACACGATCGTCGCCTCTCGCGTCGACGCCTTCATCGCCGGGAACACCTCAGCCCGCTCCGAGTAGAAGGGGATGAAGGTGTCCTGGTACGACGAAAAGAAGTACACGAATCGGAATCGGTCCAGTCCTACGCCTCACTCCTCCACAGCGCGTCCAACCCGTGTGGTGCGCCATCTTGTACAGCGTCGTCTGCCGCATGTCGCGCTGGTCGCGCAAGGACAGCTCGTCCAGCTGCATGGACTTCGACCACAGCGTCATGAGTCGCGTCCCCAGGTCGGTGCCGTAGCTCGCGAACAGGATGCCCAGGTGCGGCACGTTCAGCGAGAGGAAGAAGTGATAGAGGCCCCAGTACGGCTGGAGACGCGCGTCGTTCATCGCGAGGCGGAACACGAGCCCGCCGATGGAGTGCGCGAGGAAGGAGATGCGCGTGATGGTGCAGCCGCTCTCCTCGAACCGCCTGAGGGCGGCGAGCATCTCCTGCACGACGCTCTCGGAGAGGAAGTGGAGACTCTTGTTGGTGTTGGAGAAGCAGTTGTGGATGAGCAGACAGTGCACGTGCGGGTACATGTAGTTGATGAAGTTCTCCACCTTCTTCATGTCGATCGGGTTCGCGCCGTACCCGTGTAGAATGAACACGATGTGCACGTCGTGCAACACGTCGCGGCGCATCAGGCACAACTCGCACGTCCGCAGCAGGTAGTGGTTGGTGTGGTGGCAGGACGGGTTCTCGCACACCCACGGCGTCTTGCTGACTTCTACACCTCACTCTCTCTCGCTTGTCCCACGCGGCGGCTCGCACGCACTCTCGTTCTCGCGTCGGAACCACTCGCACAAATAGGAGGAGAACGTGTCGTCTTGAATCGCCTCCGTCTTCTTGTGGCCCATGCGGATCGCGAAGAGGCGACGCAGCTCCTTCAGCGCCGGTCTATGACTGACTCCGAGGTCGTGTCATTACAGGTACGCAGGGTTGCCGCGAATCCTCACGAAGTCCTGCTTGTGCTCCTTCTCGCGATCGCGTCCCTACGCCTGAGAGCGTTACATCGCACGCACTCGTCCTTCCACCTCGCTCATCGGCACCACCTTCATGTGGATGAGGCCACGGAATAGCTCCTTCGCCTCCTGCACCGACTTCTTCAGCAGGTCGCACACCGTGGCGGCGAGGCACTCGCTCAGCAGGTCCGTCATGCGCGAGAACACGGCCCAGATCTGGCACGACCACGCCGTCATGCTCAGACACAGGCGCGTTGCCAGGTTGTTCTTCAGCTGCGACAGGTCGGACACGCTCCGCTCCTGCCCGCTGGCCTCGCTCGTCGATGGGTAGAGGGCTGACTCCGAGGAGCAGTTCGACCCGAGGAGGTGGCTCAGCTGGCAGAAGGAGTCGCGGTGGGAGTCGACGACGTCGTTGGAGTTGTGTGAGTTAAAGTCGTTGGAGTTGCAGTTAATGTCGTTGGAGTTGCGATTGGAGTTCATGTTATTGGAGTTGCGGTGGGAATCAACGATATCGTCAGAGTCGCTCTCGTCCGCGAAGTCGTTGTACTCGATGTACCCCGTGGGCTCGTTGGAGAGCACGGAGTCCTCGTTGGTCCTGTACCACCCGTAGCTGCTCGGCTCGGCGTTCTTCTCCTCGCACTGCGCCACGCACTCCTCCGATTCAGACACACACCCGTCAGAAGGCGACTCGGAGTCGCACGGCGTCGTGGAGGTCAGGTCCGTGTCCTGCGTCTCCTGAATCAGCTTGCCCTCCTCCTGCAGACGGTCCATCTCCGCCAGCGCCAGCGTCTGAGACTTCGCGAAGGCGATGGTGGCCGAGGACATGGTGCCGGAGGCGTGCGAGAGGGCGTGCGAGGACGTGGATTGCGCGGGCAGCTCCGTCTTGAAGCCGTCAGCGCAGCGCGGGCGCGATGGCAGCGGCGACCCGATTGACTGGCGCGAGGGGAGGCTGTCCGAGAGGTGCGTGTCTACACCTCACACCAGGCGATGGAGCCGACGGTGCTTCGACGGCGTGCCGCTGGCAGAGTGGGTCGTGCAGGGCTCGGGAATGCGCTCCGCGTAGAGGTTCTGGTAGTGGACGGAGGGCGAGACGGTGAGCGTCAAGGACCGACGTGGCGCGTCAAGCAAGGATATAACTCCGTGTCGTTCTGGTCCTCGCGGTCCACCTCGTCGGAGAGCGCGTAGTCCTAGTGCTCACGCCCCGCGCCCAGCTCGACCTTCTCGATGCGCTCGATGAGACTCACGATGCTGTTGAACGACAGCTCCATGCACTTCTGCACCAGACAGAAGAACTCCTTGAACACCTTGCGCGCGTCCTCCGCCGTCTACGCCTCATCCGCGAGGAACACGTCCACCTTGACGTCGTCGAACAAGAAGGACACGAAGGGCTTCGGGATGGAGGTGGGCTCGATGTGGTGGTCGTAGCGAATGTCCACCAACGTGCAGGTCGACACGCCGCGAATCGTGCCCAGACCGCGGTCGCGGAACAGGAACTTTGTGCCCTTCAGGACCGTGTCGGCGCCCACGTCACTGAACAGGATGCGCTGAGACCCGAGCAGCTAATCGTGAAGGGAAATGGAGACCACCACCGTTTCACCGCCTCCCTGCTCGTGGACCGCCTCGGAAAGAAATCCGTTTTGACTGTCTCCCTCCAACGACGTAGAAGTCGGAGGAGGACAGCAGACGAGATCGATTCCAAACTCGAAGTGAACGGACCCAAGAGACTCCTTTGAATTCTCGATTCGCCAGCACACGCTGTCGTGCAGCGAGATCTCCTCCACCTCAGAGTAGAGACAGAACTCGCGCGATGTAAACTCGTTCGTGCTATAATCGACGTAGCACGGTTTGTAATCGGACTCGGACTCGCGAATCTACGAAATCACGCGTCTGCACGAACAAGCAACGTAGTGATTATTTGCGACATTCCATTTGACACATGGCTTCGAGTCGCAAAATAGAACTCGGCAGGGTTGTCCGGACAGAAGGCGGATGTGGTACTTCAAGATCCTAGTACGATGATTATTGAAGGCATTTGCTACCCCTTTTGCCGTATTCCGATGTTTTGGAATGTATCAAAGTGCATGTACACCAAAAAGACAGTATTCAGAGACATTGGCGCCTTTGCAGAGTCCAACACTCAGATTGAAACAATGCACTAAGAGTATGAAAATGGAATGCACTCGCGAGTGATTCCGGAAAGAGAAGAGATGAAGAATGGATGTGTGTTTCGTGTCCGATGAGCTAGAGGAAGTGGAGTGAGTGAGTCTGTTCATTCCATCAAGTGAACTCCACACATGACTCGCATCTGCGATGAAGACGCCCCGGCGTGATTTCAGTTGAATGATGCAATTCTCTACACATCCTTCGTCGAACTGCCACAATTGTTTTCCATCTCCCGAATGCAGTCTGTCTCTGCCGAAACGGCGCGTACACCTCCTTCCAAAGACGTCACGCGTAGCAAAACAGAGTGTCATTCCTCGTTCAGTCAAAGACCGGAATGGACAAGTGTTGGCTCTGCTTCGAAACACGATCAAGAGTCTAGACTGGGTGGACTGCGGACACAGTCGTCTGCTGTACGTGTTCCAAGTTCCCGAGGGAAAGAGGGCTTGTTGCTTGTTTGCTGTTCGTGCGAAAGGATAATGGCAAAGGTTCTGCGGGAAGTACTTTACGGACGATTTGACAACCGTCGGTGAGCATGTGTACAACTGCCCCGGAAAAGTACCGCCGTGTTGTTGTTCTTATCGGTAGTCCTCTCCGTTTGCTCCTTTCCGAGAATGGCTTCACGAAGGAGAGGATGTGGAGAACACGGATTTCCATTCACTTGTAGCCGGAAGAGAATGAGCGGGTGTTGCAGCTCTTGCGGAGAACATTCCTGCTGCACTGTTGGTCGATTCACTACTTCAGCGTTCTCATGACCGTATCCTCTTCTGTTCGCATCAGAGACCGTCCAAAGACAATCCTCCACCTCATCGGCGTCGACTCTCCAGAGTGGGAGTCAGATCGCAATCCTCTCACTGCGCTCAACGCTCCTCTCCTTCACGAGGTGTGCCGCACACTCAAATCGTCAAAAGGAGTGTACCTCTTCCCGCACTGTCTCCACAACAAGTACGACAAGCCGGAGGGTCTGTTGATTCTCGCAATGGACATCGCGGGCACGCTGTATGCAGTGGGTCATGCGACCTACAAGAAGGGGGCTCCTGTGTCTGCTCAAGTGAAGGAGACAGTTCACACGGTCACGCAATCGCTCCGACAGGAAGGCGTCACCGTGCTTGGGTTCTTGGCAGTCTCGGAAGCATGTTGCAGTGACTACCTCCCTCAGCTGCGTGCCTGCCATCCCGAGGACGTAGAGGGCCTCGTGGAGATCAAGCCGGCGAGAAGGATCCAAGAAGACTGGATGAATACACTGTCCCGCAGCAAGGAGTTCCGCGACCTGGCCGAGCCGGTGTTGAAGGTGGTGGACATCCTGGCGCGCAACCCGTTGTACTGCGACACGATCACCACGGCGGCACAGGTGAACAAGATCGAGTTGGGGAGTGGGTGTGGCGTGAGCGATAGCGACTTCACGATTCTTCGGCGCGAGGAGCTGAACGAGGAGAACTTCTTCGAGAAGTGGTTCCAGTGCGGCGCCTCGTTCTTCAACTACTTCTCGCTCTTCAGCCACATGCAGGCGCACATGAAGAGCAGGAAGAGCGCCTTCAGACCCGTCGACCCCGAGGGCTTCGAGTACTTCACCTCGCTGGAGATGCGCCCCGACACCAAGGCGTTCGCCACCGCGCGGAGCTCTCTCCTCGTCCTCTCCGTGCGACGACGCATCCTGACCCAGTGGAACGCCCTCCCCGAGAAGAAGAAGGCCCCGGCAGCCTGCCAGCGCCTCATCGCCCAGGAGTGTGCCTCTCTCCTGCTTCCTCCCTCCATTCGGACCACGCTGGCGGAGTGCTTCACTCACGAGATGCTGGACGACACGTGGGGCTTCGTTCCCGTCGACGAGGACATCACCGTGCTGCTGTACTTCATCAACTACTGCGGCGACCACGGCTTCAGCGCCACCATGTCGGAGGAGAGCGCGAAGAACGCCCTGCGCAAGCTGATTCCCTCGGTGAAGGCGAGAAGGAAGGCGGTGGTGAAGGAGTTCGACGCCTTCATCGCCTCCTTCAGCGAACTAGCCGCTCTCGGATTCGGCAAAGTGTCTCCGGTGGAATTTTGGGAGGGGGAGGGAGCGAAGCGGTTCCCTCGTCTGGCCAAGATCGCTTCGCCATTGCTGCTCATTCCCACGAAGCTCAACGTGGTCAGGTCGCTGAGCATTCTGCGAACATATGCGAGCAATCAGTTCAAGGCGTTCTACAACGACCCTGAAGCCCTCGTCAAAGCCGAAGATGCGATCAACATGTCCGCTGTTGACTACTACTCCCTGTGTGACGGCAGTGCGGACTCTCGGTAACTGTGCTCCGCTTCCCGGTTTTGCTAGTTGTTCGTCGGTGCCAGAAATGGGGCCGAATTCAGACGTCTTGTTTTCGTAACGGTTTTTTGGATACAAATCCTTTTGCAGCTGTTGAATCATGGAAAAGACCTCAAATATCACATGGGATTGCACTGGTTCCGATCTGGAGAGCCGTTTTGCCCCTGAAGTGTGTAATCAGCTTGACGCCATCTTCAAGCCGA
>JANPWJ010001029.1:0-12028 GCA_027406325.1 Blastocystis sp. subtype 2
GACTGGAGGTGTGCTTCCACGACCTGAAGCCCGTCACCCGAAAGTGTTTGTTCCCTTCTTGTTAGGACTGTTTGTTTCACATTTCTTCTTGATGTCCACTCCAAGTCTCGCGTCGAGTGTAGTATTCCTCTTTATCGCAAGCGGAGTTCTGCTGCTTCTGTAGGGATTCGATTGCGGGCTTAGTGAGCAGCACTCTGAATCTGCACCTTCTACGAGAGCACGACTTCCTGAATGGGTCAAACCTGAGCAATACTGTAGTTTTTCCCACCGTTTGATGACGGTTAGACGAGAAGTGGACGATTGACTGCTCTCCGCATCCCAGCAACCCAGGAGTGGAACCAGAATGCAAAGCAGAGCGGAAGTGGAGTCATTTCGGCTGTGAAGAGCGTAAGGGAAGACTATTCCCTCACTCCGGCCCCCTTTGCGAAGGACGGAGATCGCTTTGACATCACGATGGTAATTCAGCTCACATACACCCGCATTATGTGTCTTACGCAATTACTTCAGATGTGGAGCGGGTACTTGCGGTCGTTTGCGTGTGATATAGACCGAGCGTGTCAGTCATTTACATTCTGCGTCACGAAGAGCCCTCCTTCAGACGCGAGTTGTTCAAAGAGGCTCTTCCCAGCCATCAGCGCATTATCCCGTATATCGCAAAGGATTCGAGTCACTACCCCATTAACGAATTGCGTAATATCGGAATGAGTCAAGTGCGCACTACCCATGTGTTCGTATCCGATGTTGATGTCTGGCCTAGCAGTAAGCATGTTACTGAATGTTCTAAGACTCAGAAATGCTCTACCAGAATCTGTTGCAGTTGCCTCAAGAACGCCTGAAGCAGGACAACCTCGCGATCGTCGTTCCAGCGTTCATGATGCAAATCCAAAAGTCAAAGATGCTCTTCAATGACTGTAAAGGAGTGTATGTCCTTCCCCTTGCTCTGATGTAGTTTTGCGTCCCGTACACCGCGTGATGCCGCATCGCTGAGGAATGCGCTTCAATTCCAGCTGATTTCCCCGTATCGACGGTTCAATGCGTCGACAATATCCTACATTACTCCTATCGACACTCCCTAACAGCCAATCGTACATTCCCTCAAAGTGGTTTCAGGACATTCAGGATAAACGTGTCAAGGATAGTGCACTTCCTGAAGATAGTTTACTGCTCTCGATTCCCTGCTCTCGGTCCTTGACAGAACTGATGTACGTTGTTGTGAAACGAACAGCTTCTCTCCCTTCCTTTGACACCCGATTCACTGACTATGGTTTTAATCGGCAAGAGTGGATTCAGCACTTGCGTTATGCTGGATATGAGTTCAAAGTGCTCCAAGATGGATTCTGCGTTGAGATCCAGCACCCCTATTCTCCGTTCTATAGTCGTTTTGAGAGTTCGATCGAAGGGCGATCAAGTGATGCGAAGTATCCAAACGAGGAGTTGTTCCTTCGCTTTGTCAACGAATTGAAGAGTCGATCTGTAAGAGTATTGTATCCTGACTGTACACTATGATTCTGTTTGTTGTGAGGCGTGCTAAATGGGCTGACTTGGAGGAGTAGTCTCCTTTTCAAGAGAGTGCGAAGCATACGTACGCGTTGCAGTTCACAGAGCACATTATGAGCGAAGCGATGGGATGGAAACGCTGTAACGAGAGTCCACTCCAAACCACATATTTGACCACTCTTCAACACCTAACATACCCCTTTCCAAGAATGAAGCCCAACTCCAGTTTTGAAGTCACTAATTGTGGCAACTACATGTTGCTTCCGATTATTCTGTTGTCTTTGGTATGGGCAACAGATTGGACGGTGATCTACAGTACGGAAGACGCCCTAACAGACTGTAGCGTCGTTTCTTCTTCCTGTCATCTCTTTAACGTATCCACATCCATCACTCGCTTTACACACAGTATCTATTGGCATCTGGAGTACCGAGAGAGAGTATAATCTTCATGATGCCCCGTATCACGTGGAGGGGGACAAGGCAGTGTGAGCTTCAGAATCGGTATCAGTTGGACATTAAGACACTGTATCCGCAGAATATGCCCTATGGTGAGGCGTGTTGGTCTCAAGTGGACTATGTTGGCGATTATGTGACACTCCCGTTTTTGCTGCACGTTCTGGAAGGTGATGTTGCGACTGTGAAGCAGAAGTCGGGGAGAGACGAGGTTCGGGTTGTGATTGTATTCCTTGAAGTTGCTTTCAATCACGTATAGTCAGACAATGCAAGTCGAGTTGTTGTGTACTTCGAAGACAGCAAGTTAAGGAAAGACAGTGATGAAGCGAAACGGCTCCCTCTACACTTCTTTTCTAGTGCTTCGATAAGGTAGGTGTTGTGTCTGGTACCAACCGTAGTGTGAACTCTATGGTGTGGTTTGTGAATGCGTACTGGTTTCCGCACTCCCTGTTTGATCCATCCTTTTTGGGCACTAAGTGCGTTGTCATTCAGCTGTACCACCCCTACCGTGACTACGGTTATGTTGCGTACATACAGAAGGACCGAAGCCACAACGGCGCTTATGTGGTTAAAAGTCCTTGGAACTATTCGTGGGCCGATATTATTATCGTAGTGCCAGTGGTTCGTCTTCACTCTAGATGATGAGCCCCTTTCCCGTGAACATAGCAATGATGGCCGCTGCTACTGGGATCGTGCAGATGGGCGATAAACTCATGATATCAGCGCTGGGCAACGAAGATCTGCTTAAGAGTTCCGTTTCCTCGCTATTTGCGAGTGAAGGTTCTTCTCGTTATTCTGACTCATTGTGCAGGTTCTCTTCTTCCGTCAGGCCTCAATTCATTTCATTCACTCTCCTTCTCCGAATTGCGTGTATTCATTGCGGATGTGATGTGGAAGAATCGGCGGCAGCGAAGTGAGCGCGAGAGGGAGTACGTGTCAGCGATCCAGAATACTCTACAGAATCGGAACTTTATTTGGAATCGGCTGTTCATGCATCTACTGCATGAAGACATTGGTGAAACTATATCAGATAGTGACTGTGAACGAGAATTGGCGTTTGCGTATTACTCTTCGTGTGCCTATGTGTATCCAATGCACTCCTCCGTCCTCTCAATTGTTGAATCCCTCTGTCGGTGTAGGAAACACAAGGGGCGTTTTGATCTTGGCCCTCACTTGTTTTGTGGTCTCCTCCCTAATTCGACAATTGCGCGGTTCTTGGAGAACATTGTTCTTTAGAATTCTTTTAGCTTGCCGACTTGTTTGTTCAGGAAACAGGTTACTAAAGGAGGGTTTCTAGTTCGCAAAGAGATACGCTTCTCGCATCAAGCATCTCTTTCAGCTTGTTCACTTCGTCACGGTTACCACTATACATCAATCCAGTGACCGACGCAGACAGGACAGACGCCTTCGATTTCAGATCGCCCATACAATCAGCTAAATCATGAACAGCCTTGCGGTCGTTGTCCTCGCTCGAGTACAACATCACGCCCAAATTGTTGGCTCCATCACAGATCTTCCTTTCCTAATTCGTCACCACAGACAAAAGTGCATTACACAGTCCGAAATCATGTCCAGATTCGGAATTTCTTTTGACTCAATACGGTCCGAGAGACACAGCGAGAACACCTTGAACATTTCCTCAAACAGGTGCTGGATCCCTTCCACTTCGTCCACAATACGCTTCTGGACCTCTTCCGGTCGATCCTCTTCCGCTTCCCCGTCCTCCTCGTCTCCACTCTCGAAATCACCAAGAAGACCGTCCCAGTCGTCGTCGTCATCGCCGTTCAGATGCTCGTCACACTCCTTCTTGACATCGCGAGTGATGCGCACAAACTACGTGTCACAGTGCGCATCCAGCCGCACCTTCATCGCTTCCTTCATCAGAGCGCGCTTGTTGCTCTCGCTGATCGTGTTCAGTCGCTTGCACGCGTCCCAGACGGCGCCCGTCATGGAAGGAGACACCTTGGCTCGTTTCTATCCATCAGTGGAGCGGCAAACTCTTTACCTCTTCATGGCACACCTTGCAGTGGTCCACAAGATTGGCTATGGACTCGTAGACGGTACTACCCCTTATCACCGAAACAAGCCAATACTCCATTCCGTCCAGAACTTCGCTCTTCGCCGCATTGCACAAGCCGCAGCACATAAACAGACGAGCGCTCTCCACCACGTCCACGAAAACCGTCTCGATGTCCTTCAGCAGACTAATCAACGTGTCCACCGCCATGGAGGAGAATAGCAGGTGCAGTTTGGAAATGTTGTGCTCCATCTTGCTTGCTACACATGAATCCAAGGCAAAGAAGGAACCAGCATCGACCACGAGTGCCTTCAGGGCGGGGTAGTCCTTCTCGCTGTAAAGACGGTCGTTGATCTCCACCGGCTTGTGCAAATCGCTCATGTGGTTCTTCAAATGCTGCTTAAACTCGTCGAACGACTGTGTAATTCCGTCCATTTCACGAAACTGGAAGAATGAACCTGGTATTGAGCGCCTCGCTGGACAGGCTCCAGAAAACGGACCTATTTTGGATTCACTTACGGACTAAGCGAAGGAGGGTGCTTTCTTCATAACTGTAAACTTATCTTTCGTTTTATGAATCGTTTAACGGATACAACAAAGAAGCCGAATGATTCTAGTACTTACTCTGGAAAGACACATTACGATTCGCGAAATATCCTTGCTAGACGAGCCAAGCCTTCGAAAGGTACGTTTCGTGATGTCTGCATATTCCTCTAACCCCTCTTTAGTGAATGCTCACTCGAAAGGGGGAGGCAGTCAAAATCAAGGCAAGTCTCGTAAGGGCGTGAAAGGATCTGCGGCTTCCATTCTCGTTCCTGTACCGGGCAAAGCGAAATCGATGCTTGGGGAAGTGGAGCCCGCAATGACTCCGAGTCGAGTTGCTCCTCCTGAAGTGATTCCGTCGAACGGAACGGGAACTGCGAATACTGAGGATTCATATACACTTAATCAAAACCCTGGAAGCAGTTCTTCGGCTCCCGAGAAGGAGTCCCTTTTCTCTCCATTGTTTACACGTAGAAGCAGTCGTAGAAGCAGCATTTCTTCTGTGAATCGTATGCGTTCGTTTCCTTCCTCAACTTCAGAGATGCCAGCGTCCGAGATGGTTGAACAGCCCGGGTCTGCCAAGAGTGGCGCGTCTGACCCTGCCTTCGACACCCTGTCCGTATGTCGTGGGTGTTTCGCATGAACCGTTAGGAGGGGGAGAAGCAGCGTCTGAAGAAGTCCGAGCAGGAAGAGGCGGAGCGTCGTGCTCTGGAAGAGGAGGAGAAGCGAAAGAGAGAAGACGACGAGCGATTCCGACAGATGGAGGTTGCAAGCGTCACGTCTCACCGAAAGGAAAACTTCGGAAGTGCGAAGGTTGTGATTAACAACCCCACCTCCCAGACTTCGCAAGTGCGTCGCATCAACATGAACCCCCGTGTTACCTCCACTCCCTCCACCGTTGTCCCACGCTCCCTTCCTCCAAGAGAGCCGCAGTCCACTCCCTCGTCCGACGCCCCCTCCAACATGCCGCGTGGTCGTCTGCCGCGCCGTCCGCTGGGCGACAACAGCTTCTACCGCAGTGAAACTATCGAGAAGACGGGTCGCTTTGATGCGGAGAAGACGGGTCGTTTCGATACAGCTGAGAAGACGGGTCGCTTCGACACAGTGGAGAAGACGGGTCGCTTCGACGCAGTGGAGAAGGCGCCGACGAAGCCGTTGAAGAAGAGAGAGGATTCCCGCGATTCTGCGCCGCAACGACCTGCCCCCGTGCAGTCGAAGATTCCCACGGTGAAGAAGCAAGTGGAGGGAATCATGCTGACGGAAGAGGAGGGAAAAGTCGTGCTTCCCGCGCTGAAGGAGTGGGCGACGCGCCAGCGCCCCGCGTTGGAGAGAAAGAAGGACGGTTCTCTGGCTGTGGGAGTGGATCTCTCGAAGGAAGTGACGGTGCCCGAGCCTCCACCAGGTACGTGTGATCGGGGTTTGTGAGGTGTAGAGCCTGAAGTGGAGTCGGGACTGCAGGCGGTGCAGTCGCTGGACAACCCGATGATGGGCGTGCCGTCGCCGCTGGTGCCCGTGCAGTCGTCGCCCAACATGTTCATCCCGGTGGGCACGGGGTACCCGTCAACGATCCTGTCGAGGATGGTCCCCGCGAATCAGAGCACGCAGCCGGTGAACGACTACATGTACCCGGTGGACTACAACTACATGTGGACGCCCGTGTCACAGACGTATCCGTGGAGAATGCCCATGAATATGGGACAGCAGTATTCGGTGTACCAGCAGTACATGCCTGCGCAGCAGCCTTCTTACTCCATGTACCAGATGAACAATGGCAAGCAGGAGAACACGTAGTTTTCATTACGTGTTGTGGCGTTCTTCTTTAGTATGTAGTCTGTATCATACTATGCAGTGCAAGGGTTACGCTTCTTTGTTACAAACAGGCACTCTATTGTACAACTCAACTAACAGTCCATGTCGATGGTGGTCATGATGACGTCAAAGACCATCTCCTTGTCCAGACGACTGTTGCGTCCAAACACCGAAGAGGGTTTACTCTTCCTTGGTTCCTCTCCTCCATGCTTCCGTCTCAGGTGGAAAAGGCGGTGGCAATGGGAGGACAAGGATGAAATGGGGTGGAATCCGTTGTCATACAGGGAAGAAGAAATGTGTATTCCGGAACTACACTAAACAGGGAATGGAAGCATTACTTGGGTCCACTCCACGCAGGTGTTCTATTGTCAAACATGAAAAGGAAAAGGGAAAAGAAAAATGAGGAAGGATACGGATTCGATCGTGAAGAATCCCTTCTTCGCGTAATGAATCTTCCCGCCGACGTCGTTCAACAAACAGCGCAGTCTCAAAAGCCGAATAAAGAATCATCACTGCTCTCGTCCTTCGCCTTGCGCTTCTTCGCCGCCGTATCACTCTTCGCCGCCGGCGATTTGCGTTTGCGAGACACGGGAACCGTGCTCTTCGTGTTGATCAAATCATCCACAATGCTTGACCGCTTGTCGCCGTCCATCTTCCTCTTCAGGCGCTCCGACAATGGCACGTAATGATCGTCATCGCTGTCAGAGTCCTCCACAGGAATGATTTCCTTCTCATCAGGTTTCGGTTCAACCTCTTTCGTTGCCTTCTCTTCAGCGTTCGTCGCCTTCTTCGGCTTCTCTTCAGCGTCCTTCGTCGCTCTCTTCCTCGGCGCTCTCTTCGGCTTTGCTTCAGCCACCTCCTTCGTCTCCGCTGCTGTCTTTGTTTCACCACTCTCGCTCTTCTTCTCCGCCTCCTTCTTCCTTGCAGCAATCGCAGCCTTGTTGTCGCGAATCACATCATCATCGTCATCATCGCTCTCCAATTCAATCTCCTCCTCGTTGTCGCTCTCCAACTCCATCTCGATCATCGCATCACTCTCTTCGCCCTTCGTCTTCTTCTCCTTCTTCTCCGTCGTCTTCGCCTCCTTCTTCACTCGCTTCTTCTTCACCACGTTGCCCGTTTCCGGGTCGATTTCGGCATTGATCTGCTTCAGCATCTCCGGCGTCGGATCCTTTACCTGCGAGTGGTAGTAGCTCGAGATCGAAAAGCGCGACTTCACCTCGTTCGCCTTCTTCGTCAGCTCGTCCATCGCCTTCTCCTTCGCCGTGAGACGGGGAGCCGCCTGCTTCGCTACACGTCACGTCTCTCCCACAAAGCCACTCTGCCGCTTTGGCGTGTCGTCGTCGCTGTCGTCGCTCTCGATGCCCGCGTTGCTGCGCCGACTGTTCTTCTTGGCACGGTTGCTGTGGGCGCGAGCGCGGTTCCGCTCCTCCATCTCCTTCTCCTTCAGTCGCTTCTTCTCCATCTGACCGTCACACCGCCTCAGCACACTCACTTCAAACAACTCGTTCACGAACGCGTCCAGGTCCTCCTCCCAGATCTGCTGGGGCGTCTTCGCCTTCAGCACTCTCAACTTCTCTTCGATCACCGCCAGATCCTTCTTCAGCTTCTCCACCACCTCCTTCGTCAGCGACCACATCTTCATCGACAGCAAGTACGAATAACCGCGGGAGAGGTTGTTGGTCTCCTTATCGCCCTCCACCTCCATGTCCACGCCCTCCTCGCTCTCCTGGTTCACCACCACATCGCCCGTCGTGGACTGGATCTTCTTCGACTCCTGGAAGTAGCAGTCGAACTTCATCCGCACCAGGTCCTTCATGATCTCCTTGCGCGGACGGTTGTTGATCTTCAGACTGCCCTCGATGATCGCCAGAATGAATCGCACCATGTTGTTCAGCTTGTTCGTCTCCTTCTCCAGCTTCGACACCAGGTACTCCTTCCGCTTCGTGTACAGCGGGAAACGGTAGTTGAAGAAGGAGTCGATCACCTCCTGCGGACCCGAGTAGTGGTGAATGCGACCCTCCTCGTCGAACAGGTTGAAGTTGGTCGTCGTGATCGTCGTCTCCAGCTTGAAGAACTTGTACAGGTCCACGCCCTCGAGCGCCTTCGCCTGCTCCGGCGTCAGAATCACCGTGAAGTGCACCGTCGTGTCCGTGTGGTTCTCCTTGAAGTCCGCGATCACCGGCGCCTTCTTCTCCGGCACCGCCAGCTCCGTCAAGAACTTCTTGTAGTCCTGCGTCCACTTGCCGATGGGCAGCTCGGTGATCACGTACGTCAGGTCGTCCAGCTTCGTAATGCGTCCGCGGATCAGGTAACCCTGCGGCTTCTTGTAGATGTCGCCAGTGAAGCCGCGCCACCACGGGTGCAGCTCGGGCAGTGGCTGGTCTGATCGTCATCACGTCACATCACACTCACCGTGCAGTTTCGTCTTGATGTAGTTCACGATATCGATGGGGTTGTAATTGGGAATGGAGGTGCTGTATCCGGTACCGATGCCCTCAGAGCCGTTGATGAGAACCATCGGCACGATGGGGAAGTAGAACTCGGGCTCGACGCTCTGACCCTCGTCCACCAGGTACCGACACAGCATGTCGTCCTCCTCCTTGAAGATCAGACGCGTGATCTTCGACAGGTATGTGTAGATGTAACGAGGCGATGCCGCGTCCTTGCCGCCCATCGACCGCGAGCCGAACTGTCCCGAGGGCACCAGAAGATTGATGTTGTTGGCGCCCACGAAGTCCTGCGCCATCGAGATGATGGTGCCGTTCAGCGACTGCTCGCCGTGGTGGTACGCGGCGTGCTCCGAGACGTACCCAGAGAACTGCACCACCTTGATCTCGCGCACCAGGTTACGCAGGAACGCGCCGAAGAGCACCTTGCGCTGACTGGGCTTGAAGCCGTCGATGACACAGGGAATGGAACGCGCGTTGTCGTAGCGCGAGAAGAGAATGAGCTCCTTGTCCAAGAAGTCCTTGTACGCCATCTGGTCCACCGCTGGGCATCACACACACCACTCACACTCACCGTAGTCCACGCTCTCGCCGTTCACGTAGCCGTTGATCCAGTCCTTGCGCTCCGCCACGCGGTTCTTGCGGAAGATCATATCCACCTCGCTGGACTCCGCGTCGGAAATGGGCGCGAACGGCACCAGGTGGCGCTGCAGGTTGGAGAAGTACTCCTTGCCCTCCAACGGCGTGGAGGTTCCCAGACCTTTGTAGTACCTACCATGAAGCCACAGCGAAATGCCCACTTGATGTAGTACCCCTTGCCGTTGTTGTTCTCCGACAGCCACGTCTTGTACTGCTGGAGCGTGAAGAACATGAAGGACCGCTTGCCCTTGGTCGCCTTCACGATGGGTGTGATGAACTGTTGGAGGAAGCCCAGCTTCAGCAGCGACGGCCAGAAGTACTGGAAGAAGTTGATCACAAGACCCTTGATGTGCGAGCCGTCGTAATCCTGATCTGCCATGATCACCAGCTTTCCGTAGCGAAGCGACGACACGTCCTTGTACACGGTGTCGAATCTAGTCATCACTCACTCTCCTCGCGCGCACCTCAGTCCCAGAATCTGCACCAGGTTCTTGATCTCCTCGTTCTTGATCACCGCCGCGCGCGACACGTCACGAACATTCAGCATCTTTCCCTATGCCTCACTCGCTCTCGCCTCCTCTACGCGCAGCGGGAACACGCCGTAGTAGTCACGACCGATGATCGACAGACCGCCCACCACCATGCTCTTGGCAGAATCGCCCTCTGTGATGATCAGCGTGCAGTCTTTGCTCTTCCGCGTACCCGCGAAGTTCGCGTCGTCCAGTTTGGGGATGTCCAATTTCCGCGTGGTTTTCGTTCCGCTCTGCTTCTTCAGCATCTGGTCCTCCTTGAAGCGGGAGAACGACGCGACGGATTCCACGATTCCACATTTCGCCACTTTCTTCAAGAAGTCCTCATTCAACACGGGCAACGACCCGAAGTTCTGCAATGTCAAAAACACTCCCGAATTCTACCTTGCTCACCGTCGTCAGCGTCTCCTTGGTCTGCGAATCGAAGGCGGGGTTCTCGATGCTGCAGTTGCAGAACACGTACAGATACTGTCGAACCATCACCGGCTTCACGTCCTTCTTCGTCTTCTTCTTGATGATCGGCAGCAGGTAGTCCACTAGCTTCTGGATCACGTAGTCCACGTGCTTGCCGCCCTTGCTGGTGCAGATGCTGTTCACGAAGGAGACCTGCTGGGTGTGTCCGTCGCTCACGCCGACGCCGATCTCCCAGCGAGGTCCCGCCTTGCAGTACACGATCTTGTTCTCCTTCGTGTTCGCGCTCGTGCTCTCCATCTGGTACATCTTGATGTACTGCTCGAAGTTCTTCACCTCCACGCGCTCGTTGTTCAGGAATACCTAATCGTCAATCGACATCGGCATTAGCACCTTCAGACTGGAATCCGATATGCCCGCCATATCGTACACTCGCTTCATCATCAGCGCCATGATGTCGTCGTCAAACTCCGTCATCCCAAACAGATTCAAATCAGGCTTGTACGACACCTCCGTGAACTCCTTCCCGCGGAACGACTGAATCACAGGTTCGTCAGCGCGTCCCATGTTGTCGTACCAGACCTGAGTGAACTTCTTCCCCACCTTCGCATCAGCCGTGGTCACGCGGAACTCCGTCGAGTAGATGTTGGTGAGCTTTGCGCCATAGCCGTTACGTCCTCCGGTGACTAGGAAGTGATTCCCTGGGATGATTCCCACTCTTCTTTTCGTCATCGTTGAAATTGCCTCCCGTGAGCAGCTGGCCGAAAATGAGAGACGGCACGTACACGTTGTAGTCCTTGTGGATGACCACAGGGATTCCCTTTCCGTTGTTCCACACCGTGATTCGTCCCTCCTCCTTGTTAATTGTGACGCGGATCGTATCCATAGACGGATCGTTCTGCTTGTTGTCCGCCGCATTCACCAGGATTTCGTCAAATATCTTGTAGAATCCAGGCACCTACTCATCAGAGCACTGTAGAGGGCGCACATAAGTGATGGAACGATAGACCAGACTCTTCTTCTCCCCGTCAAATACCCACATATCCTGAGTCAGCTTCTCAACACTGCCGACTACACAATCACGATCCACCACTCTAAATCACTATAGGTATCAGGACGCTTGATGATGTGTTCGCGTTGGGTCATTTTCTGGTACTTCTCTTCAACAGCCAAGCTACGTCTCTTCTGTGGCTGCTCCGTTGGCGTCTCCGCTGTGGCATCTCCAGTTGGCGCAGCTTCTTTTCCAGTTGTCTTTGCTGCTGCGGCCTTGCCGCCCTTGGCTTTCTTCCCCTTTGGAGCCGGTTTGACAACAACCTCTTCCTCCATTTCAGAATCATCCTAAACGCCATGATACATGAAAAGAAAAATTCACGTCAACCTCGGAAAGATCAAAATCGTCGTCTGAGGGCATCCTCGGATTCCCGATTTCAAATAGTGTGGGTGGAACAGCGTGTTCAGTGATGACCATAATCACAAATCGCACAGTGATCGATTTCCCACCATTCCACCCACTCTCGCTCCAATTCTCTCCATATAATGTGCCTCGTATGTAAGGGTCATCGCGCACATCACTTCATTCCTCAACTCCATGACCTCTATTCCATATAGCACAGGATTAGGGGGCAAACAGATCCCATGTAGTCTAATCGGTTAGGATAGCAGGCTCTCACCCTGCCGAT
>JANPWJ010001035.1:0-16714 GCA_027406325.1 Blastocystis sp. subtype 2
ATGACGCGTAGTGTTCTGATTCGTTTGAGTGCTGTGACAAGCTGTACTCTTCAAAGCTGCCCATGTGGAAGAGCACGAAGAATCCCGTGTTGAGGGCGGTGATCAACGAGAAGGCGCTATTCAACACACTGACCCAGTACGCCAATCCTCGGTATGTGGCGACTCCTTGCAGGGATAGAGATAGTGACACAATTGCGTGACAGTGATGTGTAGGCATTGTGAACTACTTCTCTCAGAACAAGAAGCATCTCTTCGTGGACTGCAGGGACAGGGGTCCCTACTCCAACTGTCAACAGTCCTTCCTCTTTCAAGTGAACACCACGAGTGGATTGTGTCAGCCGTTCAGGAGACAGCCGTGTTTGTGTTTCTCAGTGAAGTGATGAATAGACATCCACGACGTCGGTTACACTGGAACCACGCTGACGATTCACGTGACGTAGCTCCATTCCTCTCTTCTCACTCTGAGTCTGAACCGATTGAACCGATTGCCCTTCATCCTGAGGCGATGGAAAGGAGTCATCAGCCTGTCCGTCCTCGTGAAGGAGAGCGAGATGGAATCGCTGGCGGATCATGTTCTGGAATGCGCTGGATTGAGAAGAATTGTGTTCACTGTGTATGTGACCAAGACGATTACCAATAACACCATTCCCTTCTACGTTCAACAGAACGGAACGCATTTGAACTACCCCAACGGCTTCTATCCCATCAACACGCTGCGCGACTTGGCGATTGAGAGCATTTCCACCACACACTGCCTCGTTGCTGATATGGACATGTTCCCTTCGATGGGACTGGAGTCCAGTATCAACGAGTACGCCGAGGTATTGAGGGATCGCCACAACATGATTGTCCTCACGTTGTTTCGGTACAACAATCACTCTTCTTTGAGTCAGTGCTATTCAGAGGGAGTGTGTGATGAATTGTGTGTTGTGGATGAGATGCTAAGGAATAGATGGAAAAACGCGCCTAGGAACAAGAGTGAACTGCTGAAGCGTGTGGAGAGTGGGGAGTTGCGATTCGATACGAGAGGATCGCAAGTGGACAACAGTGTAAGAGTGATCATTATAGAGAACGATTCCGCTAGACATGTGGGCTCAGAACGCGTCGAATACACTACGCTGTCCCTATTACAATGGCATGGAGGCGTAACACAATTATTCATCGCTTCAGCGATAGCTACTTCGTGTATCGTCGTTCAGCACTGGATCCTCTGTTCCATCCCTACTACATCAACTATGGAGCAAACAAGGTCGAGATGTACTATAGGCTTCGCGCCTTGAAATGTGTTCTTTATCTAGGACGATGATTGCTAGACAACACTCCATTTCTTCTTTCAAAGGAGTTCGGTTTCGACATCCCTCATCAGAAGACAAACATGTCGCTTGACTACTCAAAGAAGAAGAATCGGCCTATGTTTAACCAGTACGTCGCGTTTTCGGCTCTCAGCAGGAAGTGGATCAAGTAGTATTTGTGTTTCATCCTGCTTGTGTATCTTATCTACAGCATACCAGTGAAACAGTGTTCCGAAAGACATTCGGATTCCAAGGTTATCATTGTGTTTCCATTCTTTCAATCAAGTATTTGATGATCAAGAGCATTACCTGTTTGTGTTTTTTACATACCCACTCGTCTCCCTTCTGAAGAGGTATGTTCTTTCATAACATGATTAGAGCCGGTTCTTCTCAGTGAGATTGATCGGGTCGGCAAGGGCAAGCTTATCAACACCCAACTCAACGCTTTCAGAAACAGCAGCAACCAACTACACATACGCTGCGTAACAGCAAGAGGGTATTCGAGAATTGGAGACCAATAGTAATGAAACGCTTACCGATAAATGGAACACAATTCATGATACACAGCACCATTTGCCTGTTTGCAACGGCTTCCAGTGAATGATTGAGTGCCTTCTCACCATAACTCGAATACTAATCTATATCACGTTCGATGATTACGCGTTTGGTAATAGTGTCTTTTCGATCACAAGAATCATTACCATTGGAGTGTATTGGCAGCATCAACACCGTGACATCGGCTCCTTGCAACCGTTCGATAGTCACTGGTAGTTCATTCACAATTGTGTAACAGCAAACAACACAGCACTGACTAAACAACTTTGACACAGAATAGCGATCGCCTGTAACTTGGGCAACATCCGACAAATCCTTTTCCAGCTGCAATGACACCGTTTTCATCGGCTGCTTATCCATCCAGAATGTGGGTGTGTACAGGGTGTTCTTTCTGCAACTCGACACAATCCCATTACTGATCAATAGGGCAGAGAGCACACCCTGTTCGGGAAGATGATCCTTCTTCATTACACCTTTCAGTGTCATACACCTTCTGGTGTAGGCGCATTGCATCCACGGCTTTAACACTCGATCCCGACAAGTCTCATTCCGATAATCGAAGAGCAGGAAGGCGGCTCCACCCATGTGATAGTTACGTCTGATAAAGGAATGGATGAGTTTGTGATCAACTAGGAAAGAGAATGTCTCGTCCTTGAAGCGACAATCCATAGGAACTGGATCCCAAGGCATGTAGGCTCCTTCTTTCCTCATGGCGTTTATGCCCCTATTGACGTTAGAGTGGTAATAATTGCCCGCGTCTTGCCACATTACCACCGCTTTCCACTGATAGAAGACGTCCGCGATAGAGATCGGCTTCCACGTGTATCCTCCATGAATGAGAGGATCATTTATTCTCATCCAATCAGGAAAAGAGTTCCAGTTGTATTTCCGATAGTACAGAATGGCGTTTGATTTCTTGGCCAAGTGGAACTGATGCAACACAACCAGAATAGTATTCAACTGGCAACGCTCCTTGTTACTAATTCCATAATCCACAAACACAAGGGATGAGTGCGGAAATGCCATGGAAAACGATAGAAGACAGCTAAGCAGCGTAGTCACGTGATTCGATGATGCCCCTGTCATGATAATGATATCCGACTTATGAACAAAGGGGTTGTACTCTTCAATATCACCAGTCTTCACGAAGTCCATGTCTGCTCGATACATCAAGCCGTAGTTGACATAACGAGCAAAAGGGTCGTGATACAATCGATTGAAAGGGATCTTGTTCTTCGCATCTTTGTAGTCGTATTCTACACTGAGAGGGGAAGAGACACAGTACGGTTTCGTTCATACATTCCGAATTGAGGCAAACCACCGACAGAGTGAGGAGGATGAAGTGTTATCCGCAATATCGGAGTCTTGTCAATTCCCCTATTAGCGTTGCTTGCAATACTTGAGATAAGAGTGACTACGAGAAAAGAAAGCACAAATCCAATCATAGTGCACTTTCCCAAAGGAGTTATCCAAATTAGATTACACCGCTACGTGAATTCGTGTGCTCAATTAGTTTTCCATTCAAAAGTGACACTAGTTGTATTATTATTCATGCCTCATCATTTGCTCATGAATTACTGACACTAGGTCACATGTGCCTTATCTTCGTTTCAAAGACTATCTAACCAGGAGTGAAGAACCACGGGCTGTAGGAAGTACTCTTGTGAAGATCATTTGGTATTCTTACCATAACGTGTAACCGATTATCGAAACTGCATGCATTACTATTCGCTAGTGACAATCACCTTGTTCCTGCTTGGACTTGCTCTTTGGGGTACACACAATTGTTGTGTTAGTATATAATGTCTTATCCCCAGTATTTGTGTTCACCAGCATCACTATCCCTTCAGTAATCAAATCGCACGGGAGTTTTCATAGGCAAGAGTCCTCAGGTAATCGGAAAGGGTGTAGTGAATGTACTCCTTATATGGTAAAGACACTCGCAATCAAAGTGATTGTGTGCATCAGCTAAAAGAGCTATATTTGCAAGTACTCATAACAAGCAAATTTGCCATGTACCTATTTGTGGTTTTCGATCACTGTGCTATGGTACATCTGATATGATTGGAATACTATTACGGAGGTCATTTATCAGTGGAGAGTGGATAGCAGACAGGAAAGCACATCATATAGAACAGAGCAGTATCCCTTTCAACAAACAGTACTTCACATTGAAACACAATTCCTTGATTCACTGTTTCATCGGATAAAGAGAAAACGTGCTGTCCTTCAGCTTTCCAAGTGGCACCTTCATCCTCTTGTACACCACCATATTCCACTCCTTGTTCTTCTCCGCGACGGCTGCTGTCCGTTTCCTGAACCCTGTCACACCCACATGGATCCCATAGATAGCTTCAGTAGCGTCGATCATGACGAGCTTCTTACACAACGCGCACTTGTCCTTGTGTCGCGTGATGATGATGTTGTCCACGCCTCTCCTCCCAATTACAATCGGAATGGACTCGTTGGCAATAGTGGGAATGGCTGCTCTGGAGAAGATGAAATAGTCCTTATGAGTGAGGATACGGAGAAACACAAACAGCCGTGTATGGGTTCCGTAATGGGTATCCCTTCTCCTTCGCTTCAGCAAAGCACTTCTCCACCTCCTCCAGAGTTGAAAAGCCAGCGGGAAGCGAAGTCGTGTCGATGGGATGCACACGTCCAGCCAATTCGTGATAACGCGAAATGGATCCAGCTCGTGCTTGTTTGTCGAGATAGTTTAACACTGGAAACACAACGGGTTCGATCAGGATGTCGGAGTTGAGGTATCCGTAGTACTTGGCTTTGTAGACGGTGGAGGCAATGGAGTACATGGAATAGACGTAGGGAAGACCATAGGGGTTTCTCTTGAAATCGGTGATGACCTTGCAGACCGAGTGGTTGAAGAAGCGAATGATGTCTTGATTGTTGGTGAATAGGATGCAGCGGTAGTTGAACCGAGCGTGATACACTGCCGATGAATCCCTGAAGAGAGCGAGTTTTGGATTTGTTCTGTTGAAGACGTCTTCGGAGGTGAATAGAACGAGATCCACTGGGGTTGTACGTCTCACGGATAGAACTGTCCGTGGAATGTCATCCTGATTGTGAGTGAAATGGGATTTATGTTACGATGGGGGAGGGTGAGAAGAATGAGATGCTCTTTCCACACAAAGAGAGGAGAAAGAGGAGAATAATCATGACATCGGAATAATGAAACAGAAAAGCACAATTCGATGAACTCTCTTTTCGTTGTCTTGTTCATCGTCTATTGCCTTTCTTTCTTTTATGAGAATGAGAGTGTGGAGTACTCTGTTTTGAAGTCCTCCTTGGCGTATCACAAGGGAGTACGGGAAGTGTCCTTGAAGGACTATCTCGCTCAGAAGGCAGTCAATGGAACGGTGTTCCTCATGATAACGGATTACGGGTATATTGACATGTTCGTGAACAGTTATCGGGTTGGCAATCTCTCCCAATACAAGAATCTCGTTGTATTGTGTATGGATGAACAGTCGTATCGAGTGAGTTTCAGTGGTAATGAGTGAGGAATAGGAATTGCACAAACAACACATTTCCGCCTTCCTCGCATCCATTGGGAATGACACCAAGTTCACTTCCTCTTTCGCGAATCAGGCATCTGCCGAGTTCAAGCGAAAGGTGCGCTGGAAGATCCAGTTCATTCTGGACGCGTTGTCGTTTGGTTACAGAGTGTTGTACGTGGATTCGGATGTGATTCTGTTGAAGAATCCATTTCCCGTATTGGAGAGCTATCAGGGTTACGATTTGATTGCTCAGGGGGACCAGTGGAACCTATGCACTGGATTCTTCTATCTGCCATCCAGTGAGAAGGCGATCGGGATTATGAGGCATGCGAAGGACTTGGTGTATAACCATGATTATCGAGATCAAGTGGCAGTGAACCAAGCCGTGAAGGCACTGAACGCGTCGATGCTGTTGCTTCCTCAGGATGCTTTTCCCAGCGGACAGGTGTTCTTTAGCAAGTACCAGTACTATTGGGATCGGAAGGGTGACGAGTGAATGGAGTGGATTGATAAGTAGACAACGACTTCTACATCTTCCACAACAACTATGTGAGAGGACACTTCGGGAAGGATGTGCGATTCAAGGAGATGAAGATGTACTTGTTGGATGTGAATGGCGAGTACAGTGGTGATCGGAAGTATCTGACAGTGGAACATGTGAATACGAGTGATGTTGAGTGAATGAGATGAGGAGTAGAGAACATGAAGGAAACACTATTGCGTCTGTCGCGTGTGGCAAACGCGTTGAATCGATCTTTGGTTCTTCCTCCCCTCCCCTGTTCCAAAGGGAAGTGGAAGTACTGTAATGTGTGTTCGTTTGATCGTGTGAACTGTTTCAAGGACATCATTCCATCGTTCAACAATCCAGTGAAGGAATCGATCTTCTTTATGAATGATCATGTTCCAGAGCGAGTGAGGAGAGAGGATAGAGTGAATGCGATTGTGAGTTTCGAGAAGAATTGTGTGCCGAAGAGTGACTATAAGAGTGGATTCCCCGCTCATGTTGGTCATCATCATGTTGTGAAGTGTATTCGATGTAGGAGTAGTTTAGAGGCGTGTGCGATTGAGTATGGGAGGAAACGAAGTGATTTCGTACTGAAATTGTATTCTCTTTGTTGTGTTTGCTGAATACAAGTTGTTCTCTGATTTACGAAAACAAGGACTATCTAACAGTAAACAGTCTCTTTGAACCTTTCTATTTCTGTCACGTTTCCCTCCTCCCTGTTGTGAATAACCCCCTTTCCGCGTTACTTCGCACTATGATCATTCCATTGTCAGAGTGTTACTCCTTTTAATCATTCCGTCCGCGCATTAGCAGTCTTCATGACGCATTTGACGTCCGTAATGAAGGGTTATGATTTATCGCGCTCTCTCCTTAGGAAAAGCTTCAAATAACACTGTAGAAAATACTAAGCAATAGAAAGGGCTGTCCATGTCCATCATCTCAAATCACAACCTCTAGAAGGAACAAATTACCCACAGAAACGGGTATATCATTGTGGTGGTTATCTACCACTATTCATTCGTGTTCTCGTGGTCTTCCTCTCAATCTACTCTTTGATACCCCAAAACCTGAAACAAGCAAATGGTCATTCTTCAGAAGAGAATAGGCACTCCTTCTCCACAATTAGGAGCTCATCACACAAGATGATCGCCTCAATCGTCTTTGGAGAGCGTTTACTCTCTCTCGTTACTATCCAAATAGACTTTCATCCGTGATAGAACAAACTACGTCAACGAGATAGCATAATCACGTCCCCACTCCATGAGGGGTCATTTCCTGTAGCAAATCCCCATTCTTCCCCAATTGGGATACAAAGACAGAATCATTTCCTTCTTACAGGACAGGAGTATCACTAAACCGATCCCACAACCCTGGAGATGAACATGTGAGAAGGAACGAACGACACCTTAGACCATTCTATTTGAATAACACACATGTGCATAAAGAAGATACTATCAAGAGAATCATTGTTACGTGCTCAATACGTCCTAAACTCCCGAAATGAACCCTATTGATATAATCTTCGAACAATGGAAGGATAATATGAGTCATAGTGTCCAGAAATATCCTGAAGAGGATGCATTCCCGGATTCCCTCAAGGACACAATCCTATCGATCGACAATGCAAGCTCTCCAATCATGTTCAGGAGCAAACGCTTCCTACAATCCAAATGAAACAAGATCTATGTTTTTGCCCAATCCATATGCTCTTCTTTGTTCTACAAGCATTCTGTCTTTGGCATGGTGAACTACCACTTAGGATATGGTTATCTAGATGGATTATGCCCATACAAAGCATCCAAGAAAATTGGTGCGGGGAGTTACATCCGTAAGTCAACAATTGGTGCAAAGCACTCTACTACAGGAATGGGCTTTCACACATCCCTCCTCTTCCTTTGGCTTGCCTCCCAAATCATTATCTCCCTTCGTGCCAGTGGATGTCTCTCCTCCTGCGCGCTCTTCTTACCCAAAGCGTTGCTGATTCGTCATTCAAGTAAGCATGCAAAGGAGGCATTACCCGCTTTGAAGGAAAGCGCTTCTCTCCACATAGATAGAATGTCCATGTGTAAGAATGGTCATACTGTATTCCTTCTAGCTACTGCAATGAATACTATCTCATGCCTTCAGAATGGTACAATGTGGTGAAAAGGACGGATCCCTGTCTCTCCTATCCACTCTCCCTTTCTATGGTTCTACCTCCTGATTCCTTTACCGTCGTGTTGACAGAAGATGGAAGCGTGATTTCTTGCATCATTCCTCATCCCTAGTCCATTTCAAAGAAGTTCAACAATACACTCATGCTCTTGCAACTCTATAGGGAGGTGTATCACATTCATTCTGTCATCTTCTCCAAATCCCCTTGCATCATCGAGTACGTGAAGCAGATGGGCTTTTCTGCCTTGCCCATTACGAAACGCAACAAGTACGGACTACCCATTCTGAAATGGATGCTCATTGCGGCTCGCGACTCCTTCCCATCACGCCAAATCATCTACATCAACTCAGACATCCTCATCAATCCCTTCGTTTTTGAAGTATCGCATCGATTGCACTCCCAGTTCAATGGATCGGATGTCGTATCCCTTATCTCCTCTCACGTCTAGTACTTATTCGCTTCCAACGTGTACGGCACGCAAGATGTGCCTCATTTAGACTTTTCTTCCGTGCCTCGCTATATCGCTTCCACGCGTCCCTTAAGAGGTCGGCTGAGAATTCCGAGAGCCATTGATCTATTTGTGTTCAGTCGCTCCTTCCCATTCGAGAAAATGCATGAGGTGGTGGTGGGTCGTTGGTGGGTGGATAACGATATTATGGTGTTCTGTCATCTGAGTCACAAGATCGTTGTGGATTTGTCGAATCTCAAGTCGTACCATCAGGGTGCGATCGACTCTGAGAGCAAGAAAAGCGTGATTAAAACTCCCAATTTCAGTTACAACTACCGGTTTTTGGCGTCCACGAAACTCAATGCCATTTCTCTGTCGAGCATGTACTATACAGTGTATTGTGTTTGTTGGAATAGCGTCGCAGTTGGTTGATGCTCTTGTTGTTGGAATGGCCGTATCTCCGGCTTTAGTATGTCATCGATGTTGAAAACTGTCAATATCAATTCAACTCATTGTATACTACAATTGTTTTATCCATATTGGCTACTGCAGTTTCGTTTGTGAAGCGTTGAGTTTGAGAATCAGTCAGTTTGTCTATTTCACGAATACTTACTAATGGATGAGTGAAGCATATTCAAAAGTGTTAGTGACTTCCAGTAATAGACATATTGAGTGACTGAATCCACAAATAGGCGCGATTTTGGTTAAGCATCAAACACACACTACAAGCAATCGCATACGTACTCCCATGCTCAAATGAAGTGAAATCTCTCACCATCACTGACTTATCAAGCATCTCCATCTTGTGACCATCCACAACAACCCATCAATGAAAACCGTTCAACCTCCCCTTCTCCTTTCACACTTCAACTCCCCTTAACAAACACATCAGAGAATCATTCAACCTACTCACCCTAATTCCTCCCTCAAAGACCCATTCTCCTCCTCCTCCATGCCTCCCCGAGAAATGAACCAAGAATCACGCGATTCACCCAAGCCATCCATCCTCCTTCGTGCTAATACATCCAAATCTATCGCAGATACGATTCATGAGAAAAGCACGAATGGATACGGTGATCCATCCACTTGACATGCACGTGTCAGTATGGAAGGGGACTAGCCCTCCGTTACTATTCGATTGGCGCAATTCCGTGTCTGTGCTATGCTCGCCGCTGCACACAGTATCAGAATTCCAGGAAGAGTGAAATCTTTGGGATTTGTAGCTGCACACTGAGAAAGAGTCGTTTCGCACTGCCTCCTCTCTTTGCGGTAACGAGTACGGCTGATGAGGGTCATCCAATGGGAAGGACAAACGGAGGAAGCCCTGGAATGGCAAACATGTATTCGTTTCAATAGCGAGAATACGTTGTACATGTCCTAGAGCAGTGAATGGAGCCCTTATCGTCACAGTTGGAGAGTGTTTACCCATTTCATCCCTTCTGTGCTGTGTATGCTCACTCTCGTACATTTCACCGTTCTACTTAACACAACTGCAACAAAATCGAAGAAGCCACTCCTTCCTTCCATGATCTCCTTCTTCCCTCCAACACATGTCAGTTACCCCATTATATACCATTCGCTAATCTCCATTCCCACCGCAGTATGCGCATCTCATTCCCAATACAAGAACACTCCCTCTGAGAAGGTCTAAATGAAACACTCTTCTCAACAAGATCAAGGAATCACGTTACGACGCTCCACGCTCCATCTCCGCAAAACCAGCAGCAGCCCCTCCTTTCCATCCTCAACTACCCTCCCACAAGCGAGAAGTGACAGTAAACACCCGCGTGGAACACCCTTCCCGTTCATACATGTCTTCCGAATCCCGGCGATGAATGCGCTCCTGACTCTCCTCTTCCTCTTTTATTCCTTTTCCCATTTTGGAACCCACGATGACACGAGAAACCCCATCGTTTACTCAAGCCCGTCCTATCGCGTCGTAGTGAAGACGGAATCCTCTCTAAAGTCCACTCCCTCTCAGGGCGTCATCGTACCGAAGGACACAACCCTGAAGGGTTTTCTCTCCCAGCGAGCGGTAGACGGTACCATTCTGCTCATGATGGTGGACGCTGGGTATTTGAACATGTTCATCAACAGCTACAAGTACAGTAACCTCTCCCAGTACAAGAACCTCGTCGTGCTGTGTATTGACCCCAAGTCCTTTCGCGTATTTGCTCTGCCCCTCCTGAACAGTAGATTCTCCGCAGCCAGAACTACCCCGTGTATCTGGTGTCCATCGGAAAGGATTCGTCGTTTGCCTCCTCCTTCGCGAACCAGGCCTCGCCGCAGTTCAAGCGAAAGATTCGGTGGAAGCTGCAGTTCATTCTCACCATCCTTCAGTACGGATACAACGTCCTCTATGTGGATTCCGACGTGATCCTGTTGAAGAACCCCTTCCCTGTGCTGAAGAAGTACAAACAGTATGACGTCGTGGCGCAGAGGGACGGGAGGGGCATCTGCACGGGCTTCATCTTCCTCCCCTCCAACAAGCGGACCATCCAGGTGATGAAGCACGCCAAGTCCCTCGTGTACACCAAGGACTACCGCGACCAAGTGGCGGTGAATGACGCCGTGAAGGCGACGAAGGCGTCGATGTTGCTACTTCCCGTCTCGTCCTTTCCGAGCGGCTACGACTTCTTCAGCAAGTACCAGTTCTACTGGGACCGGAAGGGTAATGAGTGGATGAGTGGATTGACGAGTAGACGACGGCTACTACATGTTCCACAACAACTATGTGAGAGGTCGCTTTGGCAAGGAGTTGCGCTTCAAGGAGATGAAGATGCACGTGCTGGACGTGAATGGCGAGTACAGCGGTGATCGGAAGTACTTGACAGTGGAAAGGATTAACATGAGTGGGCGCAATCGGTGGCGCTGAGGAATAGATAATGTGCATAAGGCGTTCAAGTCGCTGGCGAGGATTGCGAACGCGCTGGGTCGTTCGCTGGTGATTCCGCCATTGCCCTGCAAGAAGGGCAAGTCGGGGTACTGCAACTTGTGTGTGTTCGATCACGTCATGTGCTTCAGCGACATCGTTTCGTCTTTCAAGCATCCCGTGAAGGAGTCCGTCTTCTTCACGAATGAGCATGTGCCTGTGCCTATCAGGGAGGAGGACAAGCACAATACCGTTTTTAGCTTTGAAAGCGACTGTAGAACGCAGCAGAACTACCACAGTTCGTTTCCTGCGCATCGCGATCACCAGCATGAGGTGAAGTGCATTCCTTGCTCCGAGAAGAGGGAGAAGTGTGCGATTCGTTTTGGAATGGGAAGAAAGGAGAAGGTGTTGAAGTTGTATTCTGTGTGGTGGTGTTTGTTTTTTCTGTGTTGTAGTATTCAGAGACATTCAATTCTCCGGTTGGGATGAGCATTCTCTTTACAGTAGTTGGTTTTCGTGAATCGCTTGAACTGTGGTTATTTCATCTTCACAATCGCTCTTCTATCACCACATAATCCCAACAGCAATCTCCCTCTTGCAAGGAAGCCACCTCATGCGAACAAAAGTAAATCACCTTTTGTAAACAGAAAAAGCACCCCTCACAAACAAACACCCCAATGAACCACCCACTCCGCATCCACCGGCCTCGACACATGCTTAAACGTCTCCCTCTCATACTTCTCCGTCTTCATTACACGATTCGACACACGAATACTATACACGTCCTGAATCTTCAACAGCAGATTCCGCAACACTCCCTTCCCTCCCCCATCCACGCGCGTTGCCGGGAAATACGGAGGACCGATCGCCACCCCCAAATCATGCGCCAGCAGCGTCAGCGCAGCCTGATCCTGCCGATGGTTGCTCCGATCCGTCTCGCGGGGAGAGACGCACTTCTGCGTGTACGCGCACACCAGATACCGCGGCACCAGCTGGTCACGGATCGTGGCGTTGGCGAAGTCCAGCATCAACACGCCTCCAGACAGCATGCCCTTCTCCAGCGCAACCGGTCCGCGCAGCAAGCCCGTCTTCACCATGAACTCGTGTGCGCTGGAATGCACCCACGTCCCCACCGTGGCCGCTGACCGCGGCGAAAAGAGTCCGTGATGGCGCGTCCACGACAGCTCTCGGCTGATGCCTTCGCGAATCACGCACCCGCCATCCACCCAGTATACTACCGCCCTCCACTCGAAGAACACGTCGACCAGAGAGACCACCTTCCACGCGTAGCCGCCGTTCTGGCTCGGGTTTGCGCTGAGCGAGAACCACGCGGGGAAGTGATCCCAGTCGAATTGACGGTAGGCCAGAACACCCGTCGATTTCATCTTCTGCTGAATCTGGAGAATAGTAGCAAAGTGGGAGAAGAGCTGGCGGCGCTGGAGAAGGCTAAGCCCAAAATCGACGTACACGAAGGAAGCGTACGGATCGGCGAGCACCATGGAGTAGAGGCAGTTGAACGATGCAGCACCGTGGTTGCTGGAAGCCCCGGTCATCATCAACACGTCCGATGTCTGCGAAGAATACGACGGGATTCTCCCCGTGTACACACCATTCGGAATCTCCACATCCTTCTCCCCAAAGTGGGAGTAACGATTGGACTGGATGCGAACCAGCGCGTGGAAGGGAATAGGGTTGCGGATATCGTCGTAGTCGAGGGCTAGAGTGAATTAAGGGGAAAAGGAGTACTGTTGCTTCGACCGGTGGCGAAATCAGGGAAGGACCAGGGTTCGATTGAAGTTTGATTGCACTCCATCTCTATATGTTATGAATAGTACGAAAAGGCACTCCTCCCTCCCCTAAGCGATCGCGACGGCTCGAGAAGGAAGGGCAGGTCTGGATCGTGGAAAGAAGGTAGCGCCTCCTGGAAGAAGAAGAGAGGAAGCAGGAAGCTGATCACGCAATTGAGTCCGAACCAGAGGAGAAATACGCCGGAGTTCATCGCACTCCTTCCGTCCGATCCAGTGCGCAATCCTCGACGAAAACAGAAGATAGGAATGAGAAGCGTGCAATCATCGCATGATTATCAAGCCATTCGACTTCTGTTTGAGAAGAAGGATTCGCTTCCACCGTCCATCCTCCAAAATGGAGGAATAGGGTTGCACATGCGTAAGAGAAGCCAGCGTCCAGAAAAGAAGTCTCCTCCTTGAAAGAAGACAGTTCCCTATTCATTCCTCTTCCACATCACAGCACCCTCATCCCCATCTCATAGCAGGAAGGGATTCACACCTCAATTGTGTTCCACGCCACAAACAAAAACGCCCCGAATTCTACCAACTCCGTTGAGTCGGCACTATCAAAGAGAAGGTTAGCGTTTAGAGTCCCAAGTTTTGATTTACCAACGTGGATTGGAGTCTTCTCCACTCTATAGTTGCATACTCTTTCGCATTGTCGAGCATCAACTGATTCGACTAGAATGGACGCAATTCTTACGCAACTGAAAAGACAGGTACTCGTTTATCTCAATACCATCACAATTAGAAGCTTACGATCCGGAAGCGTTGTACGAGTTGTGGGTGCTTCCTGGGAAAGAAGAGCGGTGTCCATACGTGTAAAATATGTAGTAGGGCGTACTCGTCCTCGCGTTCCGTGTAGAAACCGAGATTTGCGATAACTGCAAGCAGGGGAAAATGATCCTTCCTGGGTATATGAACCCCAAGACGGTGTGTGTTCAGTGTTGGAGGAATATCGTGTTTGCGCAAGAGGAGAGCTGGAATCGGATTAGCGAGTTGGGCGAAGAGCGGGAGATTGAGCGATTGACGAAGGACTTCACGGTCCTCGCGACCAAGGCGACAGCGTTCCTGGCGCGTGGTGGCTTCTTCTATTCGTGGGAGATGATTCGGCAGCACGTGATGAACGGCTACCGCGTGTACCAAGATGTAACGCGCTTTCCAGTACACTCACGCCTAGATTATGAAGGACGTGGAAGTGGACGAGAAGCAGTGCATATGCGATCTGTGCTGGTACCTCTGGGTGCGCGCCATCGGAAAGGGTTGCCCCTTCCGGAGCGGCACCATCTTCCTGGAGGACAGGGACTATCGCGTGTTTGCTGCCATCAGCCGACTCGGGTACTCCCGTGTGCTGCTGCGTAGCGTACATCCCTTCACATCACTCTTACGCACAGGAAAACGTCCCCTATTCCATGCGCATCGGAAGCAGTCACTTGTCGGAATTCGTGGCTACTCGTATCATCCTTCACACCCTAGATCGAGTTCTGTGAGAACAAGGCGCAGTGGCTCCTGCCCGAGGGCGACACGGAGATCATCATGTCGCGTGGACGCACGGGCCGCGGCTACGAGCAGGTGGGTATTGACTTCACGCCCGGAAAGGACGGCGTGGAGATCGCGCTGCCATTCAACCGCCACCACCTCCTGATCGGGCGTGTGCCGCTGAAGCAACCCGACCAGGAGCCCTTCACGTTCCTCAAGTTCGAGAACTACGGCACGGAGGCGTTTTCCGACATCGTGCGCCACGGCATCCAGTACGGACTGCACATCGTGAAGGGCGAGCGGGGCGAGAAACTCCCGTCGCGACGCGAAACCGCGGGGAAGAAGATCATGAATCGGTTTCAGGAGTTGGTGCAGTGCATCTTTGAGTTCCCGTCGCTGAAGCCGATCATCAAGCACGAGTCGATGGAGGAGGTGCTGAACCGCGCGTATGTGAAGGGCGTTTCGTACATGTACGGGTGATGGCGGGAAATGAGATGTAGCGTGCAGGTGGTGAAGATGACGATGGTGAAGCTCAATTCCTATTTGATTAACCCGAATTCGAGTCGTTTTCTGGAATGGGAGTGATGCGTAGATCCGGGTCCGCTGTCGTCCATACAGCAGCTATATGCGCAGGCGTACGCCTTCTTGGATTTTTTGACCCAGGATCCGACGATGGATCACTTGGAGGTGCGATTCGGTCGCGAAGTGATTTTTGATTGGAATGAACTTTCATCGACAACGATCATCGGAAAGCCACAGCGTCTATCTGTGGAGGCGCTTTTGCCTGTGGCAGCGAGACCACGCGGAATGAGCGATTCCATGCTCCCTAGAGTAGCAGCGGATGCCGCGAACGACACGGACGGTTTCAGTCGTTTTGAACGCCTGTGACCTCTTTTGTTTCCTTCACACAATCGTTCCGTTAAGTTCATTTTTCCATGGAAGCGTACCAGGCGATAGTGCTTTGCTTCATGTTGAAGTTAGGCTGTAGGTGAAGCACGACATCGTGAGCAACGAGGATGGATACCTCTCCGCCAAAGCGGGCGATCGCGTGGTTGTACTATCGGAAGTGAATGGCTATGCGCTGTGCAGAAAGGATCGCATTGTACGTGTCCGGCATAATCAGGTTAGAACTAGGATGGCTATATTCCGATCAATTTGTTGATACAAGAGGAGGAGGAGGAATGTAGGGTGGAGGGAAGCGGGGGATAACGCGTAGCAAACGAAGTGCAGGAGGGTGGACGGTTCCGGTTGTATGTAGGTATTGAAAATGCAGTGGCATTGTAGAATACGTTGGTGGATAACGATTTGCATGAGGCGATTAAGAATCGTCCTCTTCGGAAGGTGGAAGCGGTGGAGAAGAAGGAGCCGGCTCGTAGTGTTCGAATTGAGTGTGGGAGTGATGATAAGGGTGGAGCGGGTTCGGAATTAGCGGCGCAGCTGGCAAGGATGAGAAGGAGGTGCGGTGATAGTGAGGACGGTGTTCAAGAGCGTGATGCGGTGAATGAAAATGTTCCGAATCGTGACGTGGTGAATGAAAATGTTCCGAATCGTGACGTGGTGAATGAAAGTGTTCCGAATCGTGACGTGGCGCGTGATGAGCCGATAAGGCGCGATGTGGAGATGAGGAGAGGGGTATCAAACGCTGGCATTTCCAGGAATCCAGTTTCAAACCGACCCAATCCCGTTCAGAGTGGCGCATCATCTCGCTTCACATCCCAGCCCGTCTCCATCACATCTCAAGAAGCCTTCCCTCGTCCTGCAGGTCCTTCTCGGGTGAATCGCAAGCCCGCTTGGAAGAGTCCCGAGAGCATTCAGCAAGTGGAATCCACCGACCAAGAAGAGAGTCCGTCGTTTCAGAGTTTGCTCCAGCGGTTTGAGCAGCGCGCGGGTGGTGCGTCGCGGCGTGAGTCATATCCGGAAGTGTCGTTGGAGGAGGTGAAGGAGCCGCGGCGGTATTCGCAGCCTGTGATTAGGAGAGAGGAGCGGCAGGTGGAGGTCAGAGTTCAGCCGCGATCGTTGCGAGATCAGCCGTTGCGAGATCAGCCGTTGCGAGATCGACCTGAACCGTTGCGATCACAACCCCAACCTCAACAACCTCAACCG
>JANPWJ010001040.1:0-10571 GCA_027406325.1 Blastocystis sp. subtype 2
TGAGGTCCAGTCCACTGAGACCGTCTCCTTCAACAAGATCTCATAATCTTGAAGCTGTGAGTGTTTGGTGTTGTTTGTTGATTGTGCGTTTTCAGTTGTCTTTCACTTGTCTTTCAGTTGTCCTTCTTGTCGTTTTTGAGTTTTCAGTTGTCTTTGCGTTTCGATCCCCTTGATGACTCAGATGAAAGGGACTTCACATTTCTCTTATGGTTCGTTGTGGACAGATTATCATCGGTCCTGCGGGATCAGGAAAGGTAGGCGCGAACCATTTCACACACGAATAGTCGACATATTGCAGCGCCATGAAGGAGCTGTGCGCGGATCAACATCGGAGAGCGTACGTAGTCAATTTGGATCCTGCTGCGGAATCGCTACCGTATGACTGTGACGTGGGTAAGCCATTTCTCCTCCTTGTGAAATACAGACATCCGAGACCTCATTTCGATTGAAGATGCTGTGGATGAAATGCAACTCGGACCGAATGGCGGTCTTGTGTTTTGCATCGAGTATCTAAGCCAGAACATGGAATGGCTGGAAGACGAGCTCTCCCAGTTTGACGAAGACGGCTATTTCTTGTTCGACTGTCCTGGTAGCCACTTCTCTCTCCTCTATAACGGAATAGGACAGATCGAGCTCTTTTCCCACTTCAGCTTCTTGGGCGACATTACAACGCGTCTCACTGAGTTTGGATTTCGGCTAATATCTGTATATCTCGTAGTCTCTTCTCCTTGGTGTGATCGTAGATGGACTGTCCGTTCATATCGGACGAGTCAAAGTACATATCCGGGAGTCTGATGGCGCTGTCGTCCATGCTTCAGCTCGGTCTTCCCCACTTGAATGTCGCGCCCTCGTTCTGCGTTCACGCGTAGATTCTAACAAAGTGCGATCTTGTGACGCAGGACACGCTCGATACGTTGAGGTGCATGCTCCTTTTGATTCGTAGATTTCGCTTTCCCGACGGCGATGCGCTTCTCTATCGCATGCAGCAGAAGGATCCAAGTTGTTTATTGCGTCTCATTTCACCCTAGAATCCCCGTTTACGCGGTTGAACAACGCCATCAGCCTTCTGGTGATTTCGTATTCTGCACTTGATACGTAGTTGGATGACTTTGGAATGGTTTCGTATCTCGAGTTTAGTAACCGCAGCGAAGAGCGGATGAACAATGTGCTTTTAGAGACGGATACGTTGCTGCAGGTAAGCCCCGTTGTGTGACGTGATTTGTAGTACGGTGATGACTTGGACAATGAAGACAAGTTGCCAGAAGAGGATAATGAGTATGAAACGGTAGATTACGCTTGTTTGTTTTGCTGATATGAGTTGTATGGGAGGGAATGACGATTGAAATGAAAGAGTGGGATGGGTGAAGTCAAAAGGATTGGAGTGAAGGGTGAGGATGGAAAAGGATGATCAAGAACACGTATCTTGATTCTCTGAATGGATACTACATTCCACGAGAACGAAACGATGATACCCCTTCCCGGCACGAAATGCCGTCTCCCCTTCTCCATTTGATGAAAGCGTACCACCATCATGAAGTACTCCTCTCCTCCTTTTGAAACATGAATAAGAACTGGAAGAAGGACGAGTGGTTATTGTGGTTACTGAACTCCTTCAGGAATACGCGGGCGATACACGCGAATACGTGTAGAAGGGTTCTGCTCCAGTTGAGCGGCATAACGGAACACTGCTTTTCTGGCAGTGCGTGATGCCCGATCTCCATTTTTCTTTATTCTGAGCGACTCTCTCTATGTCAAACTACCTTCGCAATCGATACGAACTGATACGGCAACTGGGAGAAGGGTGATTGTTGAAATAGGGACTAATGCGTAGTGGTTATGGGAAAGTGTATCTGGCAAAAGATAGAGAGTCAAATGACTTGGTAGCCGTAAAGGTGGTTCAGTATGCGCCCGATTTGCCTCCACCCGAGAATGAAAGCGATCTGCTGAAGACTTGCACTTCTCCGTTCGTAGTGAGGCACTGTGGAATTCAACGGCATGACAGCGAGCTATGGGTAGTTGCTAACTGAATCGTCTTCCTGGACTAGATTGTGATGGAGTACTGCCGTTGTGGATCGGTTTCTTCATACCTGAAGCGGGGTAATCGATTGAAGGAGAAGGAGATTCGAGAGATCGTGAGTTGCTGCTTATTGGGACTGAGCTACCTTCATTTGAAGAAAATTATTCACAGAGTTGCTGTTTTGGAGGTGGAATAATGCGTAGGACATCAAACCGGACAATCTGCTAATCTCAGAGAATGGGGTTGTGAAAGTGGCTGACTTTGGTCTGGCTGTGCAGATGGAGCATTCGTTTTCAAGGAGAAGCAGCATGTGCGGCACTCACCTGTACATGGCTCCTGAGGTGTACGAGGAGAAGGCGTGCTTGAAGAGTGACGTGTGGTCTCTCGGAATCAGCATCATTGAGATGGCTGAAGGGAAGAATCCGTTTGCTGGTAGTGCGTCCCTGCAGGTAATGAAAGCGGTGTGCAATGGCGAGCCCCCGTCTCTCACATCGCCGGAATGGTCGAGTGATTTGGTTGCCTTTGTGAGTCAGTGCTTGGTGAAGGATGTGGACAAGCGCTGGTCGGTGAATGAGTTGATGAGGGTGCGTGTTGCTTCATCGAGTGATAAGTAGCATTCCTTCGTGAGGGACTCCATTCACAGAATCGTGAGCAAGGGCAGCTCCTCCGTATTGCTCCAATTGGCAGCGAGAATTGGGAATGCCAAAGACAAGAGTGCTTCTCAACTGTTTCCAGTGGAAGCTCCGAGCGTCAACCTTGTTGAAGTGAGCATGGCGCAGATCATGACTGGAGTTGTGTTGAACGTGAATGACTGGGAGAGACTGAACCCGAGAGTGAAGTGCATCGTGGTGAAAGCGTGTAGTGGCTATGAGAGCGATGCGTTGGACTTGTCCCGCTTTACGGAGTTGGAAGCGTTGCAGATTGGGAACAACTGCTTTCTCTCCGTGAGCAAGGTGCACATTGTGGGACTGGCGAAGCTGAAGAGCATCACGGTGGGTGAGAGTGCGTTCCAGGGCAATCAGAGTGATGCTGAGCTGGTGATCCAGAATTGCCCCTCGTTGGTTTCCTTGACCATTGGGACTTTATCCTTTTGTCAGTATAAGAGAATGAGATTGAGTGGACTGAACGCACTGGAGACGATTACAGTTGAAGGCGGGTGCTTTGAATTGGGGGATCTCGTTGTGCGAAACATGATGAATTTGTTTTCCATTTCGCTGGATGTTATGTGTTTCGAGAGGAGTCGTCACACAGTGATTGAGAGTGTGTCTTTGAAGAAGGGTTGATCGCATAGACTGTCCCAAACTGTATGAACTGAGTGTTGATGACATGAGTCTGTGTGGTGTGAAGAATGAGAATTCTGAGGTGGTGTTGAAGGGTGAGTGTGGAGAGAGGACGTGATGGGGTAGATTTGCCCGAGCTTACAACGCTGAAGTGTGGGAAGGAGTGTTTTGAGCATGGACGCGTGCGAATCGAGAGTGGTGTTGTGGCGATGGGTTGATGAATAGACTGTCCGTTGTTGGACAAGAGGTCTCTCCCTGTGGCAGTGAAGAAGGGCGTGAAGGAGCAGAAGAAGAAGGAGCGTCGTGCGTGTTGTGTGAAGAACCGAGTGTGGATTGGAGTGGGGTGTGTTGCTTTCCTCATCGCACTGATTCTGGCTCTGGTGTTGGTGATTCGTTCTCTCATCGCCACTCGCGAGTCGCGTGAAACGCTGAAGCAGTTGAAGACGTGTTTGAGTGGGATGGATGTGTCGAAGGACATGACAGAGTTGATGATTCCGAACAACCGATGCAACGATGTGGTGATTCTGAACATGGGCGCGTTTATGAAGCTGAGGGTGTTGTCGATTGGGAATGACTGTTTTGGGCGTGTGAGCAGTGTGAAGCTGAGCGGGTTGAGTGCGTTGGAGCGTGTGGTGATCGGAGACAACAGCTTCGCGAACAGCACGGGTGGCTTGCAGGTGAGTGGTTGTGAGGCTCTGAGGGAGCTGAGTGTGGGGAAGGACTCGTTCGTGAAGTACAACTACGTGGGTGTGAGTGGCGTGCCACTGTTGGAGAGTCTTCGTGTGGAGGAGGGGAGTTTCAGAGATGGAAGTGAGTTGCGATTGGAGGGATTGTCTGGACTGAAGAAGGTGGTGATTGGTTCTGGGTGTTTCTCTGAAGCGAGTGGGCGTTGTGTGATGGCGAACTGTGGTGTTCTGAGCGAGGTGAGCGTGGGGAATGGCGCGTTCGCGGAGTACAGAGCGTTGGAGGTGAGTGGGTTGAGTGGACTGGAGGTGTTGCGCATTGGAAGTGGGTGTTTCAGGAATGCGGAGGCATTGCGATTGGAGGCGTTGAGTGGGTTGAAGCGTGTGGAGATTGGATCGAGCAGTTTCAGTGAGAAGAGTGGCGTGTTGTCGTTGAGGGAGTGTGGGCGTGTCGAGGCGTTGACGATTGGGGATGGCTCGTTCAGCGCGTTCACATCGTTCGAGGTGGAGGGCGTTCCGTTGTTGGGCGAGTTGAGTGTGGGATCGGAGTGTTTCCGTGGAGTGAGCGAGTTGAAGTTGGAGGCGTTGAGTGGGTTGAAGAAGGTGGAGATTGGTTCTGACAGTTTCATGAGCAAGGAGGGAGACTTCTCGTTGAGGAATTGTTCTGCATTAATGGAGTTGCGTGTGGGTGGTGGTTCGATGAAGTTGTTCAGGAGTGTTGCGATCGCTGACGTGCCTTCTCTGAAAGTGATCGATATTGGTGATGGCTGTTTTGAGAGTGTGAGTGAGTTGGGGTTGATTGGACTGAGTGGATTGGAGAGGGTGGTGATTGGCGAGAACAGCTTCACGAGCAAGGAGGGCGACTTCAGTGTGAGGGATTGTGCGAGCGTGAAGGAGGTGCGCATTGGGAATGGCTCGATGAAGTCGTTCAAGAGCATCACCGTGGAGAGCGTTCTGTCCCTGGAGGTGGTGGAGATGGGCTCCAACGTGTTCACCAACGTGGATGCGTTGAGTCTGAGTGGGTTGAGTGGATTGAAGCGCGTGGTGATTGGATCGAGCAGTTTCAACAACAAGAACGGCGCCTTCTCCGTGGTGAATTGCACGTCGCTGGAGTCTGTGGAGATTGGTTCTTCTTCGATGGGTGCGTATTCTGTGTTGAGTGTGGATAACACGCCTTCTCTGGAGGTGTTGGCGATCGGATCGAACGCGTTCAAGAATGTGGATGCGTTGCGACTGAATGGACTGTCGAAGCTGAAGAAGGTGGAGATCAGCGCGGAGTCGTTCACAGACAAGGAAGGCGTGTTTGAGTTGACGAACTGTGCAAGTGTGAGTGAGTTGGTTGTTGGCAATCGTTCCATGTCCTCCTTCTCATCATTCGGGATCACCACAGCGCCATCACTGAAGACGATCACCATTGGCGATGGCTGTTTGAAGAAGGTGGACGCATTTGCGTTGTCTGGACTGCCTGCATTAGAGTATCTTATGATTGGCTCCAATTCCTTCTCTCAGCGCAGTGGTCACTTCACCCTCACTTCTCCCTCCGTGAAGGCGTTGGTTGTTGGGGACGGTTCGTTCAGCCAGTACAGCGATTGCTCGATTCACGATGTGCCTTCCCTCGAAACGCTCTCCATTGGAGACAACAGCTTCGTTGCGAGTTCGTTGGAACTGAAGAATCTGAATGGACTGAGTGAGTTAACGATTGGAAGACGAGGCTTCGAGAACTGTGAGTGTGCTGTGTTTGAGAGTCTCCCTGAACTGACTTCGATTCAGCTGGGCTGGAGTGCTCTCTCCTTCAAGGACATCGACAACGCCACATTAACCATGAAGAGTGTGTGAAGTGAGGTGGAGTGATGGATTAGATCTGGTGGAACTGACCTCATTCATAACCGATGGTGGAAGTGAAAGTGACAGTTCGACACTGGCGTATCCGCGTTACGTCACATTCGAGAGTGGCTTCTTCTCCGCCAATTGAGGACTAGACATGCCTTCTGTGAGCGAGGTGCGCCTCAACTACGCGTTCCAGAAGGTGATTCAGTTCAGCGTGACGAGTGAGAGTGAGTCCAACAGAGTGACGACTAGACGCTGGCGAGATGGAGAACCGAGCGAAGAAGACGGTGATCGTACGAACAGCACAGGAGTGGAACGCGCTGGACTCCACTGTATCCTTCGTAGTGGTGGAAAGCCACTCTTGTAATGAACTGAATATGAGAGTGCTGGACTTGTCTCGATTGACGGGTCTTCAGGAGTTGAGCATTGGCGACTACTGCTTTGAGAACGTGAACGAGGTGGTGGTTGATGGCTTGGTGAATCTCAAGAGAATGGTGATCGGCTCGAACAGTTGCAGTGAGAAGAATGGTGTGTTCATGCTTACGAACTGCAGTTCACTGGAGGAACTAAGATTTGGCAACTATTCGTTTGCGAGCTACTCTTCGCTTGTGATTGAAGACGTCCCGATGTTGGAAGAGTTGGTGATCCGCTCCAATTCGTTTTTGAATGTGGACATGGTAAACCTGATTGAATTGGAGGGACTGAAGAAGGTGGTGATTGGAGAGAACGCGTTCATGAACCGAAAAGGAGAATTCGCGTTGAAGGACTGCTTGAACGTGGCGGAGGTGATTGTGGGGAGTGGATCGATGCGGTTATTCAACCAGTTTGAGATTGATGGGACTCCATCTCTGGAGACGATTCGTATTGGCGACGACTGCTTTGCGAACGTGAATGAGATGCACTTGGACGGATTGAGTGGGTTGAAGAAGGTGGTGGTTGGCTCCAATAGCTTCACACTGAAGAAGAATGGTTACGGCAACGATCCAACGCGTCATTTCTCTGTGAAGAATTGTCCCAAGTTGAAGTCATTAAACGTGGGTCGTTACTCCTTCTCCGACTATTCCACCTGTGTGATTGAGGGCGTGAACGCGCTGGAAGCGATTACACTGGGCGACTTGAATGAGAAGAGCTGCAACTTCTACGCTGCGTCGTTGGAGTTGAAGGGTCAGAGTTGATGAGTGTGATCACAAATAGGTCTAACGACGCTGAAGACACTCATGATCGGTAAAGAAGCATTCGAGAACTGTGAGCGTGTTGTGTTTGAGAGTGGGTGTCGTGGGATGCTATAACGGAATAGACTTGCCGCTGCTGAGGTCGATTCAACTGGGATGGAACGCGCTCCGGTTCAACAATGATGCGTCAAGCACGTTGATTCTGAAGGGTAGTGAAGGGAATGGGAAGTGATAAACAGATTTGACGCAGCTGCGATCTCTCACAACGACTGCTGAAAGCGATCCCAATGAGTGTTTTGGCTATCCCCATCATGTAGTATTGGAGAGTGAGAGAGGAATGCGATGGTGATGAGTAGACATGCCCTCTCTCTCCACGGTTGCTCTTCAACGCGCTTTCCAGTACACCGACGACATCACATTGAACAGTGAGGAGAATGGAGAGGGTTGATGGATAGACGCATTCAACAACTACGTGAAGAGAGTGTCGATCTGCAGTATAAGTGAGTGGCTGTCTGCGGATTCCACAGCAACGCATTTGATTGTGGGCTCGAACTGTTTGAACAACTTGAGCGAGCTGCAGCTGGATCGCTTCATTCTGCTGAAGGAGTTGGTGATTGGGGATAACAGCTTAAATGGGTTGACCGAGTTGAGCCTGGTCGGATTGAATCGATTGGAGCGCGTTGGGATCGGCTCGAACAGTTTCAAGAGAGTTGGCGCGGGCAACGCGTTGCGAGTGAAGGACTGTTCCTCCTTGAAGCGTGTGGCGATTGGTGACAATTCCTTCTCTTCTTACGGTGTAATTGATGTTTCAAGCGTTCCTTCACTGGAAGACTTGAGAGTTGGGGCCAACTGTTTCAGTGCTACATCGTTTGAGCTGAAGAGTTTATCTTCGATGATTCCGTGAACGCGTAGACATCCCTAAACTGCAGTCTATTGTTATTGGACGTGGAACGATGAAGACATGTGTTCGCGTTGCATTTGAGAGTGATCGCTCTTCGTTCCGTTGATGGCGTAGACCTGCGCGAGTTGCGATCCATTGAGATGGGCAAAGACGCCTTTGTGTTTAATGCGGACAGAAGTGATTCGACACTGGTGATGACGAGTGGGGTTGTGAGAGGCGAGTGAAGGACTAGACTTGACGAAGCTCACAACCCTCGCCACACAAACGAGTAGCACCACCTTCAAGAACGTTCGCTTCGCCACTTTGACAAGTGATTCCCACTCTCTTGAATAACGAGCAGACATGCCTGCTCTCTCCGTGGTTGTGCTGGATCAAGCCTTCCAGCAGCTGGTGGATTACACCGTTTCAAGTAACAATTGGAGGAAGAGATTGACACGCAGACGTCGGAGAGTTGACGAAGATTCCATCGCTGCCCTTCTACACAAAGGAAGCAACTGTATGCTCACTGGCCGAGTTGGATACGATTGACCCCACGGTGACGCACATCACCGTGAAGAACAACTGTGGCAACGAGAACACGGCATCCGAACTGTACTTCGCTCGATTCAGTCAACTGAAGGAGTTGGTGATTGGCGACAACTGCTACAAGCACGTGAATCAGCTGAATCTCGTTGCCTTCCCACTCCTCAGGAAGGTGGTGATCGGAATGAACAGCTTCACCAAGCAGAAGAGTGGCTATGCGCGAAATCCAAATCGTCACTTCACCGTGAAGAACTGTCCAAAGATGAAGGAGTTGAGAGTGGGGCGATACTCCTTCTCGGACTATGCTTCTGCCGTGGTTGAAAATCTGGATGCTTTGAACGTGCTGGAAGTGGGCGACTTGTATCATATCAGCTTCAACTTCTACTATGCTTCTCTGGAGTTGAAGAGTGATTGGTGAGCGAGCCGGATGAGGAGTAGACTTGCCGTCCTTACGATCCCTCAGGATTGGAGTTTCCTCTTTCCACGATGGCAGTATTAGTGAGCTTTCTAGTTGTCCCAGACGTTGTCGCTGAGTAATAGACTTCCCCAAATTGGAAACGCTTGATTTCGGCAATTCCACTTTCATAACGAATGCGAACGCTGTTTTCAAGAGTGAGCAACTGCCTTTGGGTTCATCCTAGACCTTCCTCTTCTGAGAAGCGCTGCCTTTGGCTCTGAATCCTTCCGCGAGTGTGTGAAGGCTGTCTTTGAGAGTACGACAGACATGTGGGCGTGACGAAGCAGATTTGCCCACGTTGGTCCTTCTTCAAATGGGTTGGAATGCGTTCCGCTTCCGTGGCAATGATAAGACCACTTCTCTGGTGATGCGGAGTACTGCTCCGTTGCAAGGAATGAAGGGTAGACTTGCCCGTTCTGTTTACGCTCTCTGCATCCAGTTCGAGCAACGATAACGATTGTCTGAGTGATCCGTATTCGATTGTTCTTGAGAGTCATGAAACGACAGGATGATGACGCGTAGACATGCCCTCCATCAAGAACGTGGTTCTGGGAAATGCTTTCACCTACACAATGTCCTACAGCGTGTCCAGTGGGCGCGTGGATATGGAGTGATGCATAGACGTGGGAGAACTCGCGAACTTCCCGTTGTTGCCTTCAGATAGCAAGCGCGTAGCCGTATGCTCCAAGAGCGAGATTACTGCGCTGAATAGTTCTGTCACTCACATCACTGTTCGCAACAATTGCGCGAACGATGCGAGTTTCACTGTTCTGGATTTGACTCGTTTCACCTACTTGACCGTCTTCACCGTTGGTGATGAATCGCTCATGTACGTGAATGAGCTGAAGTTGATCGGATTCCAGGTGCTGAGAGGTGTGAAGATCGGAAAGAACAGTTTCACGAAGAGCAAGAATGGATATGGGAACGATGCAAATCGTCATTTCTATTTGAAGAACTGTCCAAGAGTGGAGTTGCTAAATGTCGGTCGCTACTCCTTCTCTGATTACGGGGTGTGCCAGATTGATAACGTGCCCTCCTTGGAAGTGATTGAGATGGGTCAAGTGGGTCAAGCGAGCGCCAACTTCTACTATGCTTCCCTGGAATTGAAGCGTGGTTGATTGGGGAGTGGAGTGATGATCAGACTTGCCCTCAGTGAAATCGCTCAAGTACGGCGATGACGCCTTCCACGACTGTCGCACTCTCGTTTATGAAGGTCGTTGTTGAAAGGCAGGGTGATGACATAGACTTGCCTCAGTTGCTGTCCGTCCAGATGGGCTGCAATTCATTCGTGTTCAACACGGACTCCCACACATTGCTGGTGTTGCAGAGTAGAGCTGATTGGGGGAAGTGATGGATAGACAATCCAAAACTCACCACTCTCACGAGCGTTAGCAGTACGTGGACGTTCCACCGTCCTCGGCAGGTCATTCTGGAGAGTGGTTCCTCGTGGATGGAATGAGGAGTAGACATGCCCAATATCATCACTGTCCGTCTGCCGAATGCATTCAAGTACAGAGACAAGGTGACGACAAAGAGTGGTGTGCTAATGGGATGGATTATGGGTAGACATTGGTGCTCTTCAGCGCTTATTTTGATAGTAGTTGATTATGCTGTGTTTGTTGCGAGTATCCCCAGTTTCCACGTTTTACACTGTCTTTCACCAAACCGGGACATATGCACCTCGTTTATGTGCGGCGCATCGCGAGGAGTTG